>PVIR01027179.1:0-23161 GCA_004026965.1 Petromus typicus
TCTTCATATGCTTCTTAGCTGCTCTTACTTCTTCCTCTGAAAAATCTCTATTCATTTCAGATGCCCATTTTTGAATTGGGTCATTAAATTTGGGTGGGCTGATTTTTTTGAGCTCTTTATATATTCTAGATAGTAGCCCTTTATCTGAGGAACAGCTGGTAAAGATTTTTTCCCACATTGTTGGTTGCCTGTTTGCACTATTGGTGGTTTCCTTTGCTGTACCCATCTATAAATCTTAAACAAGGAAGGTATCCAGCGGGTGAGTGGGGATCAGAGCAGGTGGAGGTGGGGGAGGGGAGAGAATTGAGGGTAGAGACGGTCAGCCAGAGGCAAAATACAGAATGCAGGAAGTTCCGTGGGAGTGGTGGGCACCGGCCCTATGGATGGAACTACAAGCCCTGCTAAATATTGTGCATCATCTACAATCACTGACGGGTTACAGAGCCACAGAGTGGAAGGATTAGGCTTTCCACTTAGAGAGAGATAGCCCTTGAAGGCCAGCTGGAGAGTGGATGGGAGGAAGCAGAGGTTGGTAGGATACTGGTGCAAATGTCCTGGTGAGAACTAATGGGCAGTGAGTGTGAAATAAGGCAGTGGCAACTGGGTGGAGAAGAAGGGAAGAGAGGAGCCATAGAGGAGTAAAACTGACCTCAGATGTTCCGGTAGCTTTAGATGACAGGAGGACACCCTTTGCCGGAATTGAGAGGATGAGCTGGTGCGATGGGAACTCTGTGAGTTCTGTTATGCACACTGTGCTGGTGATGCCTATAGGACAGCCAGGAGGTGGCCAAGAGCTCAGGGGAAGCTGGTGCAGAAGTCACCTGCTCCAGGGAAGCCATGGCAGAGAGTGACTATCTGGAAAATGATCCGGGACAACCAGAATAAACTCTGCACTTGTGTCTGTCTTTCTAGCCATACAGTGAGTTTCTGGAGGGTCAGCTCAAGATGCTTATTTTTCAATCTCTTACAGCCTTTAACAGAAAGAAAATGCCTCACAATTGCAGGTAGAGACATTAGCAGCACCAGGGAAATCGGTTCCAGCTTTGACATGAAGTCCACTGAGCTCAAGCTACAGCAGAAATGACTGGGAAAATTGTAGCAACAGAAATGTGAGTAAAATCTCTTGTAGGTGTATTGTTTCTGGCTGTCTTTCGTTTAATAAACAACTCATCTTCAGAATAAAACCATCTGTCTTAGTGATGCCAAAATTAGTCTTTTTCAACAGATTTTAAAATTTCTGGTGAGGACCCACAATGAAGAGAAGAAATATTTGTAGTTCTGTTTTCAGAGCAGTATAGTTGGAGCAAGGGTGGTGAAGAATCACTCCACAATGGGAATAGCAGCTCAACAAAACACACTCTGCTTTCTGCTGTATTAAATGATCTTTATTGTTTTTGCTAAGAAAGCTCAATTAATCACCCAAACTATTATCTGGGCGTAATTAACAATCAGCAGTGACAAAATATCCAGTAAGAGCTCACAACAACAAAGGGTTTTGATCTCCTCTTCCCTTACACCAGTGACTACAGAGCCCTTGACTTACCCCGTGTCTCTATAGCTTTCTTTGTGATTTTTGCCATGAAAGAAGGAATGGAAAAAGCTGAATTGTTGCAGCTCACCTAAGCAGACCCACAAGTGATTGGTCAGAGTCCCACACTCAGTGCAACAAAACACACATATTTTAGGGAATCCCTTGCCCCAAAAGGGGAGCCAAGGTTAGGGAACAGGAGCTTAACCTCAGCCTGATTGAGGCCTAATCAATCTCACAATGGAGAAGGATTGAAGAGGAGGGTTCTTAAACTGACTACAGACTTTGTTTCATAAGAAAATTAAAACTAGTGTAAGAAATTGTAATACATATACCCCCCCCAGAAAAGACTTGAAAACTAACCTGTGTGCTTTTATTTAATGCAAGTTCTGCCTCAAGCTTGAAGAGACTCTGCAGTGTGCAAGTCCTCCTGTCAAATAGCTGACATGAGTCTCACCCTTCATTCTCTGTGAGGGGAAGTTCATGCTTTGCCTTAGAGACGGCCCCGTTGCTAAGTCTCACCTCAACCTGCGTACAACTGTGCAGCACAACCTTTAGGATCTAAGGCTCTCTCAGACGATTCCAGAGAAGGTCCCAGCATGTTTCAGTGGGCATTTGCAAAGAGAAATATGCTCAAGGGGGAAAATGGAAGGGTAAAGGGCCTGGAACAGTTGAAAGGTCAAACAGGATTTGTCTTGGAGAAGACAAGGTCTTCTGGTCATTGTAAGGCTTTACAAAGCCTGGTCTTTGCTCCCTAGTCTCTCCAGCTTGCCTGCTCTGCTCAATATCTGAGTATTCCTTCTGGTTGAGCAGTGTCTGGCTCTAACCTCAACAGTCTTTGTATCCTGTATCAATAAACTGTATGCCATGGTCCCTTTTTGTGAGAAGGGCCGTGTGTTGCTTACAATAAAAAGATAACATTAGATTCCCTTCATGATGCAGAATCAGAGCACTGGGAAGCTCCTCAACAGAGGAAGTTAAGGATCTGCTGTTCAGTTGCTTCAGCCTTAATGATCGGTAGGTTATGACTGTTATGAGGCCTGGATAATTATCCCCTAAACTCCCACATGCTAAAATCTTTATCCTCAGCACACAGCATATTGGAAGTTGGTACGAATGTTAAGAGGTGGGCTTAGCTGGAAGTCTTCTGGTATTTGGGGGCATTGCCTCTGAAAGGAATATTGGGACAGAGCCCTCCCCTTCTCTGGGTCTTTGCTCCCTAGTCACCATGAAATAAGCAGTCTGCCCTACCATGCACTCCCACCATAATGTGCTGCCTTGCCAAAATCCCAAAACAATGAGACAATCAGTCATGGACCACAAGCTCCAAAACTATAAACCAAAATAAATTTTAAGTTGATTATCTTGAGTATTCTGTCATAGTAATGGAAAGCTGGTTAACATAAATATCACTAATTTTTCCAGTCCTGGGAGTGTTAAGTCATTTTCTTCTCTGCTTGTCAGTTAGTCTCATCTTTGACAATTCCATGAACAGTGTTTCCAAAAGCAACTGCCCTTCTTGGTTCCAGTGCCAGTAAAATCTTCCTCATACAGAGGCAAAATATTTACATGCAACATTGTCATTTGTTTCAATACTGCTTCCTAGAAGAGATACTTTCTTGTACTTCATGATCCCCTAATGGCCTGAAGGCATTTCTCACAAATCTTTCTCTTCCTCCTCCCCAGACAGGACAAGCTGTGTCTTCTCCAAGAAAAATGCCATTTGACCTCTCAATTGTTCGGGGCCCTTTACTCTTCCATTTTCCCCCTTGAGCATATTTCTCTTTGCAAATTCCCACTGAAACAGCCCTTTCACAATAAACTTCAATACTGCATGTGCTGCTGCCAAGCACAGAGAGGACACGGTGACTCTTCTCTTCTTGGGTGCTAGACCAAGTGTAGCTCACCATCCCTGTGGGAGGTTTACCATTCTCATCACATACCTAGGCTCTGTGACATGCTGGGGAAAGCAGCCACCTCTGAAGAACAGGGTTCAGGGCTTTAGTTTTTCTGGAAGGAATCAGCTTTGGTCTGGTCTGCTCATTAGGAAAACCACCAACATTTTACCCCGCTCCAGTATTTCCTTAAAAACAACCAAGCAAATTATTTCAACAGAACTTTGTAGAGATGAAAAAAGAAAAATAGATTGAAAAAGAACTGAGCTTTCACAGGAGAATGACCATCAGTATAATCAACATATTATCTTATAGTCCTTGAGCTATAATTAGCCATAACTTAATGGGTCACCAGAAACTAATAATTTATAAGGTAAGCAGTAATATGTTTCTACTGTTGCAGGATGGGTAAATCCTTTGTCTAATAGTTGCTAAGGAAAAAAAATCTATTTTAGTCTTTTCCAGAACAAGTGCTTTTTATTCACCAATCTAGCCCTCGGTCCCAAAGGATGGCTTCTGCTCCTGTATCTACACCACTGAATCCTTCTTGACAAAGTTGTACAAAGTTCATAGAGGTCTTATGTTAAATAATTTTTCCAACACCGAGTAAATCTTAAAAACATCATAGATCCCTTTCTTTAGGATGATTATTTATGAAAAATAAAGAGAAAATAACAAGTATTGGTGAGGATGTAGATTAATTGCTTCACCATTTGCTAATGAGTGGATTTGGGCAGGAAGGGTCTAAGAGGAGTTGATTGAAACAGGAGAAATATGTACCGGGGACAAAGCTGAGTTTAAATGTCCTGGGAGAAGACTCCAGAGTGAGATGATGAGAGGTAATAGCTGACATGGAGGACCGATGTAGGTGGTCTTATAGGCCAAGATTAGAGAGTGGGAATCAGTTATCCATGCAGTAAGACTATTGACAATATTGGAGATCAAACTCCAATAGTTCCTTCCTTCCTGAAGGAACCAGGAACAAAAGTGAAACCAGGAAGAGTGGTAGAGATAACTGAAGTACTTAAGAGACCTTAGACTATGGTTGGAAGTGGCAGAAGTGTGATATCCTGCAGAGGTAAAGGCAATCTAGTATTTAGGAGCAAAGAAGTAATGTCTAGATTTCGCCCAAGCTACTAACTGGGTGGTGGTACTACTTCCTCAAAGAGAGACACAGAATCTATTTGAGAGGATAATATCTCCTGTTGTGATCAAGTTAGAGTGAGGATTTTTATTAGATGCACAAGGTGAAATGTTGAGAAGCCTGCTGGTACCCATGTCCAGAACTTCAGGGAGAATTCAGGTCTAAAGGTACAGACTTGAGGATGCGTGAGGATCATCTGGGGAGTTGTTGAAAATGGTGATTTCTTAGCTCTACTCCCACTGATTCTGCTGCAATAGCTCTAAGTGGGTAGCATTTGCTTTTCTAATGAGCTCTAATTAGCTGGCTCTGTATAATCCTGCACTCAACTATTCTACTACTTCTGATTGACATTAATCTGTCAAGCGGTTCTTTTGCCACTTTAACTTTTTCCATCTCGTTCACAAACTTTTCCTCTCATGCAATATTTGCATCGCAATGTATAACATCAATATTACATATGTAGTAGAATTAGAATGTTAATTTGACCAAGCTATTGCCAATAATGATAAATTTAATGATGTAATTAAATATAAATATATAACCCTTTTTGTCACACTAGTCACAAGATGAGAAATTTCAAGTTCTATTCAGGAAAATAGGCATATTTTGTCTGCAAAATTCCCTTGTCTACCCAACTTCTAACATAAAAGAGAGAGGAAGTGGAAAAATAGTTGATTGCATTAAAATGAATTATTCTTATGAATCCAGAAAGTCCTTGAATAAACAAGATTTTGTTTACTTCTAGGGGCTCACGCACTATGTAGAACATATTCCAAAATTAGACCGAAGATCAGAAAAAATCTTAGTCTCCTAAATTTTTAGGGTTCCTTTTCTTGATCTCTAGGCAGAATCACCTTGCAAACTTTCATCTCTGTTGTCCTCCGTGATTTCTCAAACACCTCTGACTCGCTTGTCATCTCTGCTCCACCCTGGCTCCTCCTCTGCCCTAGGTGTGCAGTCTGGGCTGGATCTCCAGCCTTCCGGTTATCTGAAAGTGGACGTCCGTGCCGTACTTGAAACTGTTACTGACAAATTTAGAAGCCTCGTATAGCAAAATTCCTTGTTTTGTAGTAAGTCTTCCCACTCAGCCAACGAACCTTCCTTTTTTTTTTTTTTTTTTTTTTTTTTTTTTTTTTTTTTTTTTTTTTGTCTTTTTGGGTTCTTTTCCTTGGGGGGAGGGTAGTTTGTCTTAGTTGGGTCCTTTGTTTTGTATTATTTTGCATTCCTCACTTGAGTTTTCTTGACACAGTTGCAACAGTCACCTCACATCTCTGTGTGCATGTTTGGCCGTGGAACCCTCTTCTCCTCTCGTATGAATGTCTCCTTGGCACACCCTCTGACTGTGGGCACTCACTTGTGTTCATTATCTCACCATAGCTGATGTGTGGAAGCACCCGTATTCCAGGGTGAACATTCATAAAGCCTTACAGGACGATTGATGGGTCAGCTTTCCCTGCTGCCTGCTGGTCAGGAAGCCTGCCCCAAGGCTGTTCTCGTTACTCAGCAGCCCCCATCACTAGTTAGATTACTGTTCAGGTGAGGTCAGGGCACATATGACTCAGGTCCAGGACAACTGACCTCAATATCTCTCCAAGACTGGTTTAATGGTTAAGATAAAAGCAATTCTGGAAACAAAGTTCCGGGAGATTTTGTGGTAGAGTAAATGATGGTGGTGAGTAGGGACATGCACTTACCATTAAAAGTGGCATGTTTATGGGGTGCTGACACACTTTATGGGGTGTGCGCCTTCGGGTACCAGCCAGACCCATGCTTTCCTAATGTTTTCAGCCTTTTCCAAAAGATTTGGACAACACAGCTGTGACAAAGCTGCCAGGGGAATTCCTCAAATTGAGGTTTGTTTTTCTATTTAAGCAATGTTCCCTTCCACTACCAAAGCTGTGAGCATAAGCACAATATCTTGAGCTGCAGCCCCAGGGGCAGGAGTGCCACACTGCATAGCACGGGAGGGCCACTTTCACCAGAGCATGGTGCCTGACTCCGAGGTGCCTTCCTGCGAAGGGGAATAAGAAGGCCCCAACCTCCTTGGTGGTGCTACCCAGAGGTCCTAACTGAGACACAGCCTTTGTGCATCTCTTATCACCACTTCCTACCTTAATATGTGGTCAGCTCTTTACCCAGAGAGCACAGCGCTGTACAGGTTCTATGATGACTCTGTACAACATCCATGAAAATGGTACTTCACATTCCACCATTGCATCTGGTCCCTGCTACAGATGCAGCAAGAAGATCGAAGAAGGTACATGGGCCAGTTTACCCTCTCTGAGAACAGCTTCAGAGAAGTTAAGTCATTCTCATTGAAGGCCACAGGGTTCTGTGGCACACTGGGTTGAGTTTCTCCTTTCCCCTGTGCTCTTTGAACTAGCTCTAGCTGCCAGGTTTGGACTAGCTGATACAGAACTTGAATTTCCACTTTTACACTAGTCTATTGAATGTCTGCTTTCTGATATTCCAATGTTTCCACTTTCAGTATAGAACTTCAGATTTTATTAAGAAATAAATGCATAGCTCACCAACCTACCTTTCTTAGATTCATTATTAAGACCTTTACAACTCAATGCGGCAAAAGCCATGGTTGATCCAGCATTTTCACAGAAGAAAGAGCCTACAGGAGTGTCCTCCTGAACTCAGCACAGAATGCATCCAGATCTCAAAGGTAAGCTAGAAGGAAGAATTCTGCTTCTTCTGTAAGTATGCTTTATTTTCTTAGATTTTCTTTTTCATCTTCTCAGTCCCCACAGTGAAGCTGTTTCCAAGACCTCCAGAGAGTTATATATTGGAATGCGGTTGCTTTGAGAAACACTCTTCAGTTTCCATCTGTCCCAATATCAACTCTCTCTAGGAAGTGGTCAGCTTTGGCCAAGAGTCTGTTGCTGGGCAGATCAGATATTATGAGGATAAACCATTGATGTCACATACATGTGCACACCATGTAGTCGGCCCCAGAAAATGGTAAACCAGAGGGTGAACGATTAGGAGAAGAGCTTTATAAGATTGCTACAAACTAATTGATGGAACATGGGATACAGAAACCAATCTGTGAACATACGGGTGCTCAGTGACCCAGCATAGCACTTAAAGTTAGTAAGGAAAGGAGCACCAACTCATTAAGCGCTGTGAGGACTATTGCCTATTTGGAGAGGATTTAATTAGGTTCTCATCTCACATTATATCCCAAAACATATCAATGCTATATTAATGATCTCAACATTAAAAAATAGATATATACCTAGAAGTCAGTATAGAATATGTTTATCATCTTGTGGTGGAAGACATTTTTTATTATGGGTTTTGGAGGAAAATTTTTGGTTTTTTTTGTTTTTACAGAATACAGTGGTAAGAAATCATAAAGAACAAAACTGATAGATTTTATCAAGAAAATATAAAATGTATACATAACACAGTACATTATACATTAAAAATAAACAAAACATTGGGTACATTATTTCTATCTTCTAGTATTAACACAGTGTACTAAACATCTATGTTTTAAAGTGGAAAAGATAAACACTCCAATGGAAATAGGAAGAATATGAATAAAACAAATATATAATAAATGTAAAATATATCTCTATAAAACATTCCAAATCTTATTAATCTAAGAAGTTGCAAACTAAAATAATGAGAAAGTTTTGTTTTTTTTAGGTTTTTTGAGACAGGGTCTCACTTTTGTAGTTCAGGCTGGTGCTGAGCTCAGCCTCAAACTCACATCACAGCAATCCTCCTGCCTCTGCCTCCCGAGTGCTGGGATTACAGGCGTGAGCCACCACGCCCGGCACTGTGGTATGTGGTGCTGGTTGACTGCTAGGTGTGAGTCTCCACGCCCAGTATTGTATGTGGTTACCAGGGATCGAACCCAGGTCCTTGCGCTTGCAAGACAGGCGCCGGAACCACTGAGCTAAATCCCCAGCCCATTAATGAGAAAGTTTTATCCAAACCACTAGTCAACATTAATGGGAAAAGTTAAGCTTACATGAGACAGCTAGACAGCACCTTCATATATTATTAGTAAAACTGGAAAGTGGTATATAATTTTAAAACAATTTTCTGACACATATTAATCTATCGCTTGGTGGTGATTAAAACTTTTAATAACACTTTTAGGAATTTATTCTAAAGAAATACTGCCATTAGCATCTAAAGCTATATGGACCGGGATGTTCATATTTGTAAGGAAAAAAATTGAAGACCATTAAATGCCAATCAGTAGGGGAACAGTTAAACAAATTATGGTCCAACCATAATATAAAATGCTCAGGAAGAATTTAAAAGATTGAGACAAATACATATTTCTTTCTCCAGAAGAGTATCCATGATGTATGAGTAAGTGAAAAACAACATAATAGAACCATTCCATTTCTATAAAATAATATATTTGGATATGAATAGAAAATGTACAATTATATATCCAAACTGTTAACAGTGGTTGTCTTTAAAGGATGAAATTATGCATTTGTTTCATACATCTTTGTTATTAGAATGCCATATGATAAGATTATATTCTGTCTATTCAGAAAAAAAAGTTTTAAAAAAAATTCAATGAGTAAGTACTTCTGTGTCTCCCTTACTGAAATCAGTGGTCTTTGTATAAAATTGTCTTTCAAAAAATAAATGGGGCAGGTGAGCTCATTAAAACTTCTCAGATTCTAAAATGATACAAAAACCACCATTGCACTCAAACTGTTTCTGCAGTAACCCCAATAGAACTGCAAATAGAACCCCGATAGAACTATAAATACCAGGACCTAGAGACCAAACTTTGCACAGAACAATGTTCATATACAAATATTTTTTCTGCTTAAGTTCAGAAATTATTTTTGAAAAATATGCTAGCATATCTGCATGTGTATATGAATGCACACACGCGTGCACGCACACATACACACAAAGCTAAGCTCAAAATGCCCAGCTATTTTAAAAGGGTTTGTTTTCTTTTTATCCTTAAGTGTCCAACAGAGACTTCACAGGCCAAGAATCTTGTATCAGGCACCTGAACTAACATTTGGGGCCTCAGTCAAGAGAATCGACTGATGGTTGGCATGATTTCAAAGGTTTTTCAAATGCTGTCAAATAATTAGAATGAAATCATGTTAGAGGCATTCAGACAGAGTCTCCCTGGGGACAGAGGAGGGGTGCGTGAGGGGGGTAAGGAGGCGGGACAAAGACTCTTCCCTTCCTTCCCCACCCCCATGTTTGATTTTGCCATCAGTTGTTCCTTATTAGTGGGAACCCTCTTTTTTCCAAGGAAATTCATCTAATCTAATTGCAAAACATGAGGTGAACGATCCATCTTGCCCCACCACCCATACGAACAACACAGAAAGAGGGAGGCCTGCTTCCTCCAGCCCAACTCGGGCATAGTCTTTTTGCTTTCAAATTAAAGGAATTATAGGGTAAACGTGGTAACCATAATTAAGATATTTTTAGAAACATAAAATCCTCCAGAAAACATGACACTAATGCTGGTGTTATGATTGAATTTAGGAATTATGGTTATTAGAAGCTTTGCAGTTTACATGTGTCATAAATCTAATCGCTTCACACACTCAATGCTGCTGTTGCTATATTTACTGCAGACAATACCTTTGAGAGGGGCCAGATAAACAAAATATTTTACATAGTCCAACTTCTCAGTGTTTAACGGCTTCACATCATGGAGAGAAAAAGGCTGCATTAAAGGGAACACCTAGAGCTGGATGCTGATGTGCCACGGAGACTGGATGTGAGTTGCCCGCTCCTGTTGGGTGGAAGGGCGGCTGCTCAGCCCCTGGGATCAGAGCACAGAGCCTGTAGGGCGGGGTGCAGAGAGGAGATGGACAAGCCCACAACTCTGTTGATAGGGAGCTTTCTCTGACAACTTGGAAGACATCTGGAAGTAATAGTATGTAAAATCTGATGGTGTGTGTGTGTGTGATGTGTCCTTAGGAAAATCCACGGTTATTGGGAAGGTCTCTCAGGAAATATCAAATTGCACAAAATGAACCCGGAATCCTCCTCTCCTGATGCAGCTACATTGTGGGGCCCTGCGTGACCTTGAGGAGGGAACAATGAAGTGCAAGTTATAACCGCCAGACCTTGGAGCAGAGATGAAACAGTTTTAGGATTATGACTGACCTTTGGATGTTCCTTGAAGTAAATAGAACCCCCCTCTCTGAAACTCTAATTTCAAAGACTAAAATTAATGTTTTAGGATATGACTGTGTGGTAGGTACCAAACTGGGAATATTTTAAGGAATACTAGTTCCTTTTAACATTTTTTCCAACATGAGTGTGAATGCAGGAATAATGTCACAGTGGCTGGGACACAATCAGTGGTTTTCTTTGCACCTGCCACCTTCACACACCTACCATCAAAGTGTTGGATTATTCAGATTACCTGTTGGTCAAAGCATAGTTGCTTACATTCTCCCCAGCCCTGAAGAGAACTGTCCTTTTAAAACTGAGGACTGGGAGGGTTAACCTGGATTGTCGTCTTGCCTGGCTTGAGAGACACCTAAGAGATTAGTAAAGTACAGCTCTGGTGTTCCTGGATAGAGCATGGCATCTGCCCCTTGGCTCTTCTTCCAGGACTCATCCTCTGCTCATACCCAGGCTTCCCAGATGCGATGAGATGAGCAGATTTGCTCTCCAACACCCTTCTGCCATGTTTTTTCTGCCTGGGAGCCATCCAAACTGGACTGAAACCTCTGAAACTATGAAACTTGTATGAGTCTACACACATGTTAATACATGTTAGTACATGTATGTAAATGCAGCATGACAAGGCTTAGTAATTCAGGAGAGAATGGCAGTGCATTAATCCATAAAATGGACATAGAGAATAAGCACAGGAGGATAGAGTGCAAGGATACCGAAAAAGAAGAACTGATCGGACTTACCTGTTGGACTCTTGTTCACATGTGCCAAGCAGAACAGAGTGAGGAATCAAAGATGGCACCAGGTTGGTGTCTGGATTGTGTGACTCACTGCATGATGGGAAAGGGTTTGAGGAGGAAGAAGATGGATTTAGTTAGAAACAGATTGAGTATGAAATGCCTATGGCTATCCAGATACAGAAGACAAAACTGTCTTAATGAATCACAAGAATGGCCTTCCAGGAAATAAGAGAGTGATACTGGGAAAGGAGAACAGAAAGTGGACTTTAGGTAGCTATGACTTGATGTACTTTGTCATAATTAAAATAGCATTTTGGCAAGGAGAACTATATAAGAATGGTTATTTCTTTGAGGACTAAGAAATGTTACTTAACCCTAATGTCTAATAAATAAGCTTTGAATAAGTATGACATCCACTTAAATAATAAATAATAAACCATCCAACAAAATGAAAACTCAAAACAAAATCTAAAGTATCTACCAGAAAGCTCTGTATTGTGAACTTATCACAATCAAATATTCTTCCTAACCAAAAATGTCCACAAAATTTATGTGATACTCCTTTAAAAACGTAAAAATGAGTTTTGTTAATAGGCATACAAATAATCTTTGATTTTACTTAAAAAGAGAATTCTGATGCAAAGAAATAAAGGTGTGTAGAAGGACAGAGGCATGAATTATGCATGCCACATCATCATACTTGTTCCTCAATATGGAGTTGCAGCATGCTTTGCATGGAAAAAGAAATTAGAATAGAACAGATATTGAGCAATTTTCTCCATAACTGGTTCTTACTCACCTTAAATGTAAAATTTTATTTAGCTTATTTCAAAGGGAGACATCCCTATTAAGGGAACACATTTACTGGCGCCTGTTGGAAAGGATTTAATGCAAACAAGCCTGAAATAATTGAAGGAAAAATACCTCCTGACTGTTCTCAGAAGAGCTGAGCAAAGAAAAGGATAGCAGGAAAGAATTACTTTATTATATTGATTTTCTTGGAGAAATCAAAGGAGGATAACTCAAATAGACCAATTCACTTCTGCCAAGCTCAGTGGAAGCATGTGGAACAGCCCTGAATTTACGTGTCAAAAATTGTTTGCAATCATTTAGCCAAACATGCAAATCAGAATTTGCACATTATTACTCTAATAAAACAGCTAATATAAGAGGATATCTGAGTTCATTTGCACCTATTCCCTCTTTTAAATGACTGCAAGTATAATGGGTGTAAGTTTTGTCTAACAAAATGTTTACAGTACAATCAGATCATTGACCTGAAATATGAAGAGAGTGATGTGATTATTGTGGTACAGTAACAAGGATATTGGAGCACAACAAAAGTAATTGAAATACAGTTCTCCCAAAGCTAAAATCTATTTTTCTCTCACAATGAGCAAAATATTTCACTTTTACAAAGACTATTTCTCATAGTAGATAGCATCAGTCATGCATTTGGTTGCTTGTGGTCATTTTGTAGATTCCTTCATGTATCAAATAATGTCACAATAATAATATTGTTCCCCTGTTATGTAACTTTGTATGTACTTTTCTTTGCATTTGCTTTTTAAATCTTCTTTATGAACATATAAATTACTGACTAATTTTCAAAATTCTCATTCTCTAATTCATCTTCTGCCTTCTTGGGGAATCAGACTATAAGAATCAATTTCAGCATGTCCCAGTGTTTCCCATAGAAGAATAATTCTATGGAATGTCAAACAGATGTTACCCCCAAAAATTATATTTCTGGGTCAAACAGAACCAGGAAATGCTGAGGTACAAAGTTAAATGGACTTCTCTATGTCATAACTTCTCTGAGTTTTAATGTTCATGAACATTTAAAATCTATAAGTCTATTAATTGATAGACAAATAGAAGTTTCCTAAATACTTTTCACCTCCAACTCCTTTTCTCAATGAGACTTTTTCCGAGCTCATCATCTAAGAGCCATGAGTCTGTTTATTTAGCTGGGTATTGGGGCCACACCTCTGGGAAGGGGACAGACATAAATAATAAGGAGGTGTGGGGATAATGGATATGGCACCCAAGAGGATAGCACCTAAATAAAGAGGGCATCAATTGCTCAGTTTTGACCTTAGAAAGTAGGTTAGACATTTCAGATCTCAAAGCAGCCAAAAATATGGACTTTTGTGTGACTTAATTTGTTTTAAAACACTCTGTGAACCAAACATATCTGCCAAAAATATGGACTGATTTGGATTTGTGTCTCTGAGACAGGAGAGAAAGGGCCATTGCACCCCCAAGAGGTACTAGTTTATGCCTCACATCTGTTCATAGCCACCTCAGATGCCTCCTGGCTGGCCAGGAGAATTTTGCTCTGGTTGTGACAAGCTGATTATGGATCCATCCCAGCTCACACCATGCCCCGAGCCTCTCTGAAGCCAGCCTCAATCTGGTCCACAAGGGGCCTGGCTTAGTTACTTTTCTCTCAATGCTGAGACAGAACACCCAACACCCAAAGTTAAAGAGGAAAAGGTTTACTTGGCTTACAGTTCACAGAGTTTTCAGTCCAAATTTGTCCGAGTCCGAGGCAGAATGGCAGAGGGGCGACTGTTCATGGGGGTGGAGCAAAAGCAACAAGGGGTGGGGCTGCCCACAGAGTCTTCCTGCCCCCTTCTTCTTATGCAGACTACTTAGGGAGAGCAGCACTTACACCTTGAATCCCAGGGCCTCTGAGCCTGGCATTACACCATGAATCAGTTCCAGAAAAAGCCCCATCTGTGGCTGCGTACGGCTTTGGAGGGAATGGGACACCTTAAGAGAATACAGAACAGAGCCCATTTCCTATCCGTGACTAAGAAAGCCTAGCAAGACACTGCACATGCTTGAGACCAACTGTTCTTCTATATCAGCAACCTTCCCCGAACCTTTAGCAGATTAGTCTGTACACTCTTCCCCCCTTATGCTGCCATTTACGTCCTAAGAAAGCTTCTAAAAAGTAAATTCATATTGTCAGCTTGTGATTTCTATCTGAAATATAGCAAGCTGGGGCCCATGTACTAAGAGGTAGTAAGCCAAAGGCCCCTGACACCAAAAGTGGCTGGCAACTTCAGCCGACAATGCCAGTGGCCAGAGAACAAGGACCAGGCACAGACTGCTGCTCAGGGTCACCATCTCAGGTGGACGTCTTCCTACTGTGACGTTGCACAGTCATCCTTTCATCTACATCCTAATCCTGATCATTTCCTCAAAGCACTAGACACATGGGACTAGGTTCTATCCTAACGACTTCATTTTATCTTTATCTCATTACAGGTCCTACCCCAAATATAGTCACATTCTGAGTTATAGGGAATTAAAACTTTAACACTTGAATGTGGTGGAAATATAATTCAGCCTAAAGAAATAAATAACATTACAAAGACAAAAACTAATGGGGACAGAGGGATGGGTAATGGGTACCAAAATTTAGAGGAAGTAAGTTCTGGAGTTCTGTAGTATAGTAGTTTGACTACAGTTCACAATACCTTCTTTTATGTTTTATGGTCTAGAGGAAAGATGTTTGTAGGCTCCAAACATAAAGAAAGGTTAAGAAAAGGGAAATACCAACTATAGTGACTTTACTATTGCATGTGTTCTGCATTTGTTGAAATAGCACCCTGCACTCCATTAATATGTATAATGATCACATGCTAATAAAAGTTTTAAGAAAGTAAAAAGTGATTCAACTACCCACAACAGACCAAATAGATCTCTTCATTTACTTGCATGTATTCATAAAAATCACCTAACATAATTTTATTTTAAAAAGTGAAGCTGGGGGGCCAGGGATTTAGCTCAGTGGTTCTAGCACCTGTCTTGCAAGCTCAAGGGCCCGGGTTTGATTCTGGATTACCACATACCACAATGCTGGGCACAGTGACTCATGCCCACCAGCAATCAGTACTACATACCACAGTGTGAGGTGTGGTGGCTCACACCTGTAATCCCAGCACTCAGGAGGCAGAGGCAGAAGGATTGCTGTGAGTTTGAGGCTTGCCTGGGCTACATAGTGAGCTCAGGGTCAGCCTAAACTACAAAGTGAGAGCTTGTCTCAAAAAAAAAAAAAAAAAAGTGAAGCTGCCACAGAGAGTAAAACATCAAATTAAACCTGTGAAGAAATGGTCACAAGATATCGTTGAAAAATCAGATGCTTTTAAATCAATATGGCTTGAGGATACCTAGCATAGTGCTACAAAGAATTGCCTACCATGGCACCCCCATTGAACAAGTAATAACTTTTGAGACTTTCTCGATGATGAGGTACCAGGAGAAAGAGGCTGGTATGGTATGCACAGAATGCCTCAATCCACAGGCTAGGATGTGCCAGAGAAAATATCAATTTCATGCCAAATTCCCAGAAGAAGTTAAGGCACTGGCTCATAGCTAATAATGTATAGGGAAAGATAAATCATATCAGGTGGGGCTTTGATCTTTTTTTTTTTTTTAAGACCATTGGCTTTCATTTTCTGTACAAGTCACTTTTTACTTTCTTAAAACTTTTATTAGCATGTAATCATTATACATATACATAGCAGATTAGGGAGAAGAGCAGGGGTAGAAACAGAAATGGTCTATGTAGACTTCAGTGGAACTAACAATTTTAGCAGAAGAGCTTTTATGACATGGGCAAGACCCTATTGTTGGTCGAAGGGGCTGTGCTCTGAAGAATAATTTTAGTGGGTTAAAGTCAGCACAAGGACATTCCCAGAAAACAAATCTTGGTCTGATATCTGCACATTTTTATTAGCAAGTACAATGATGCAATGGACATGCTGACTGTGAAGTGAACAATAATTTAAAAGAAAGCAGTCTGTTTGACAGACGCCAGGAAAGCAGAAAGGTGGAGTGTTCACAAAAACTTCTCAGACTGTGAGAGCACTCAGGGAATTCTAAACCTACTGCCTTAAAGTGGAAATATAAACCTAAGCACGCTCTTTAAATGCATGACGTACTTGCAAAGAACTGAGACATTTTTCCTTCCATCTACCTAAAAGACTCAAGCCAATTTCACTGGGGTGGTGTAGCCTTATGGACATGTCTTACATAGTTATATAACTTAATAAGCATCCACGCAGGGTCCCACTCAAGACTGGTCCTGGGTTGTTGGATAAAATGCCCTCTGAGTATCTTAATTTCATTGAACATCTGGGATGAAAGGAGTTGTTCTTACAATACTTTGCATATAAACTACTTCTCAGTTAAGAACTTCAAATACCCATGCACCTATAAAGTTATTATTTGGCTACAGGCTTTAAGTGTGAGAACACTTCACATAAATAAGGTAAAGAAGGATCCCTGGCCCGCATCAGCCTCAGATGTTGTGAATGTCACCAGAGTGCTGTGTTTATCCTACAACAGCTGAACCCATGGTCGGACAGGTCAAAAACTTTGCTGTGCACTTTTCAACTCACACTGAAATCCAGTCTGGGAAAACACTCAGGAAAATATTATTTCCATTTGCAAATGTCCTTATGGTCACATTGCTATTCTGGCAAAAGCAGACTGAAGCCAAATATCTATCAAATGCATACTACTGACTAATGTATAATTCTAATTTTGCCATTTAATTTTCATTAGTGTAACAAACAGATTGGTTTTAAAGTTTTTCAAGATTTGTTTTAACAAACCCTTATTAAAATTCAGTGATGCTGTGCTTAATCAGTAGAACAAAGCCAAAATAGTGAAGTCCTATCAAGATTGAAGGCTTACCTAGAGAAAACATAACCCTCTCAACGCAAGATAGAAGTGTATGTGTGTGCACTATAGTCTGAATATTTGTCCCCTCCAAAATTTGTGTTGAAATTGAATAGTCATTGCAACAGTATTCAGAGGTGGGAACTTTCAGAGGTTATTAGGACACAAGGATGCCACTCTCCTGAACAGAACAACATATATTATTTCAGGAGAGGGTTTGTTTCTTCTCTGTGTCCCTGCTGTGTGATAGCTTCCCCGCATATGATGACACAGCCACAAAGCTCTTCTCAGGAGCCAACACCTTGATATTGGACTTCCCAGCCTTCAGAATGGTGAACAGCCATTCTGTTCATTATAAATTAAACAGTTTATGGTATCCTGCTAGATCCGGAAAAAAAAAAATAGAGTAAAATAGTGTGTGTGCTTGTGTGTGTGTGTGTGTGCGCATGCACATATTCCCACTCAGCCCTCCCTCAGTTTGACTGCTACACAAAGGTTTTTTTACGTAATGAAAATTTACTGAGGAGCTAGAGAGCACTGGATATTGTTAAACATAAACAAGACATGGCTCTTGCACTTACTGTGCTCACAATCTGGGACATGTGAGCTTCTGAAGGAAGTGACTACAACTCAGTATAAAGGAGACTTGAAAAGAGTAAGGGGATGCTGCAGTGACATCACAGAGGAGCCAGGCGTAACTGTCAGGGCACTGGAGTTAGGCGACTGTATCCATCTGGGAGCTCTAAGTCAACAATTGGCTTTATGCTCTTGGAAGAGTGTTGATAAACCATGACCCATGAGCCAAGTCCAACCTATTACTTCTCTTTATAGATAAAGTTTTATTGGAACACAGTCATGCCCATACACTTCTATATTGTTTATGGCTAATTTTTTGAGTTGTCTTAGTAAGAGGCTGTGTGCAAGAAAATTAATTCCGTCAACAAGTTGAATAAAGAAATGGAGCCTCCTCTACAGCTTTGACTTTGACCCAATGAGTCCATGTTGGATTTCTGATCTATAGAAATGTAAAATAAATTGTACTTATTTTAAGAAACTAAATTTAGGGCAATATTAAATAGCATCAATAGAAAATTATTATACACAAAGACCATTTCCCCTGAAACCCCAAAATGTTTATATTCTTTGCTCCTTTACTTAAAAAAATTAAAAAAGTCAACTCTGTTCTTGAATATGTCAGCCAAATCTTCCAGGAATGTGTCAAAAACTGGTGGAAAAAATTCCTAATTGTCTCCTTACAGTTCATCATTTTACTTCGTTTGTAGGAATAGGACCCCCTGCACTTACAAGGCTTATAATAACCCATGGAAACACAGCTAGCGTCTACTTTTGTCAGTTTCCCTTGTAGCTATATTTATGTTACAAAATTGTGGCCAATGAAATATGAATGAAAGTGATGTATGAAACTTCTATGCCACTTCGTTGAAAAAAAAATTGATTATCTAACATTTCCCCTTGTCTTTCCCATATTCTGGAACACAAATCCAATGGTGATAAGCCACACATTTGGCAATATGGAGAAAGATGGTACATGAGGACTGATGAAGTAAGATGGGAGAAACTTGAACCCTTCAGTGAATTTATGGAGAAGAGGTGCCTAACTCCTGGGGTCTTACTTCCTACTTTTGCACATTTATATGATAGAATAAATTTCTATGTCTGTATATATATGTGTTTGGTGCCAAGGATTGAAACCAAGGCCTTTATACTAAGTTATATCCCCAGACCCCTCTCTTCATTTTTTGAGACAGGGTCTTCCTATATCATTAAGTTTTCCAAGCTAGGCTTGATCTTGCAGTCCACTTCAATTTCCCAGAGTTCTCTGTCATTGAATCAGGAAGGGTATTCCCTGTCGTAGCATAAGATTGGAAAAGAAACAGATTATGAATAGTTTTCTCTAATACACAGCCACCATAGATGCTTCTAGGCTCCCCCAAAACAACATAAAGCATTATGTGAATATTTTAAAACATGACTGCAAATCTATGGCATTTCTACCACTAAGAAGTAGAATATATCCCCTGTTTTGGATCAAAGCAGATGATATGTATTTTGATATATAAAGTACAACAGAAATAATGACAATGAATTTATAGACTGAGTCCAAGGGTCATGCAGCTTCTATGTTGCTTGCTAAAATATTCACACACGAGCCCTAAGTCCTAATGTAGGAAGTCTAGCTACCCTGAGATGACCATGCTGGACCTATAGATAGATTTTCAGGCCAGTTCTCCCAGCTGAGTGCATCCTTCAGCCAACTCAGTTAGGTGTCGACATATGCCTGCCATAGTCATCTTGGAAGTAGATCCCTCAGACCTAATTAGATCCCTCAGATCCAACCAACTGATACATCCCAAATTTGCTGAGCCATCCCAGTCACTCTGAAATAGAAAGGAGCTGTTTTGCCTTTCTAAATTCCTTACCCACAGAATTCATCATCATAATGGTTATTTTATGCCACTACATTTTTAGAAGGTTTATTATACCTGTGAAAATGAAGGAGAGAGGAGTTGGACAGAGTGTAAAACCTCATCATCATCCCTCAACCACTCAAGCTTCAACAATTATGATTCATCTTGAGTAAATGAGACATCTTCAACATGACCTAAAAACTAAGGTAGTAGAACCTCGAAGTCTCAGTGGTTTGTGTCATTTGTTCAAGTCATCTGAGCTATGCGTGGGCCTAGAGTACGACATGGTACAACGTTGAGAGACTCAGCTATAAAGACACTCAGAAGATAACACATTAGGTTGTTTTACTCACAAGGAAAAGAAAGCAAGTAGACATTCCCCAGTGACACTTCAGCCTCAAAGTCCTTTGCCAAATATCAACATTTCACAAAAATCCTAGAATAAATTGTTGTGAAGAAATATGTTCTACAGAATGCATTAAGTGATCTGGAAGATATACTATTGCAATGTTTATGGTGCATCATCCTAATTACAGTGAGGGAGGACAGCCACATGATGTTGATTAATGCTGGTGTACCATTATATAACCTGGATTTGTCTGACATCTCTCTTCTTGGGAGTATGCTGGTGTGCAATAAGTTGAGGATTACAATGAATTAAGGTGTGTGAACTTGTTGACGTGTTCTGGCAGCCAAGAAGGGATTATTCCACAGGAAGAGAAAGAAAAGTAAATCTTTCTGTGCTGTAATTGATCCTATTGCCCTTGGGAGCTTCTGAGTTTTTCTTAACTTGTGTTTGCTGGGACCCTTGGTCAGTCTCAGCCATAGACTTCTCGTTGAACCCCAAACCCATATCCTGGTTAACCCATTAGCTAATTTAGTCCTCCCAATTATTACACAAATTCATTTTTTAAAATTATAAAATTAATCTATTCTGAAGACCACACTGAATCTACTCAATGCTCAGTGAGTCTTGCAATGGCCTCTGGCCAAAAACAATAAAAACTAGATCAAGATTTACGAATGAAATGAGAAAACAAATTAGAAGAATCTTTGATATTTATATCATTAGATTTCATTCAGACCTGCTCCCATCTGTGAAAATCATTGCTGAAGGACACTCAGTTTTGCTGAAACATGACTAACAGATCATGCTTCTCCTTACCAGATGGATGAAGTTCTTGTTCAGAGGGTTCACTCTCTTTGTCCAGCACTTCCTACACCACACTCCCGATTTCCCCCTTTGCTGGGAAGCATTCACATTTATTATTGTTATTAATATTATTATTTTGTAAACTACCTCCTTCTCTATCAAGCTTTGGGATTCATGTAAGTATTGATAGAGGTAAATCAGTCTTTGAAAAACGGAGGTCCAGTGGGGATGTTCATACTGTGCTGCAGAGTTGATTTATCCAAAGAATAGGCCACAGGTGTCTAAAGGCATGGTGATACTTTCCAGAAAGCAGAGCCCGCTCAGCAAGACAGACTGTGAAACACATCACCTTAAACTACGGTTTCACATTAAGTGGAAAGCATGTAGTAGATTGGACCTAATATCACCTGGAACTTTCAAGATGTTTGAAGTGATCCATCTCAGCCCTCTGTGATTTGATGAGTCTAATACTACAATTTATTTCAAATATTTTGACGAAGTAAAACTCCCTCATGATTTCTACACCCTTGCCACACCAAGGGTGACAGAGTTCCTTTCCTGGAAGAGTATTTCTTAGAGTTGTAGATTCTCTTCCTAGGCACCCAACTACATGTAGATGAATAGTCCACTAGCCATTATCTCTTCCAGAAGGATAAAAAAATGTGTTTTTCTAAAGACATTTTTTGGAATTCTTTAGGACAAAATAGTCAAATTCTATACCTATTAGCTAATCTAAACTTACAAATCCTAAACTACGTATATCTCACTTTTGTGACAGGGACTTATTTTTTCTAAAAGTTGTGTACTGAACACATTATACACAATGTGAAATATATGGTCAATGTTCGAAATGTTTAAACTTTATTACAGGCACATTGTCACTCATCCCCATCAAAATATTGCTGTCACATGAGACACATTCATCCCACTGTTCTTGTCACCTTCTGAAGCACTTCTGGAAGTCTACTAACCCATGTGCCTTATAATGAGTGATCAAAAATACAGTGACTGTTGCTGCCAAGTGGCCTCCAGCAGCAAAGGGGTCATGTGAAAATGTCACTGCGTCTCCTCAACCACCTTATTCATCAGATCTGGAATCAGGCAATTTCCAGCAAGTCAGAATTTCTAGCTGAGGACCCTGAGGTACCCACAATAGCTTAACTAACACTGCTCATGAGCAGTTTCCTGGTGGAGCAACAGCTGGAGTAAACAGTAACTCTTGTAAGGACCAACGTTTAGATACCTGTGCTGGATTTACCCATAACTAACTGACTTCGGGCAAGTCACCCATGCCTTTAGATTTCAATTTGTGCATCCACAAAATTAAGGTTGAACCAGAGGCTCTTTCAAGTGTTTTCTTTTTAGTTCTATAGGTGAGGAAGACATTAATTGTCCTTGGGTGTATATAATTCTATCAATCTTGCTATAATGTGTGTGTCATCCACTTGTATGTGTGAATGAACAATTATTGAATCCTTACTAAGTGGAAACCACACACACACACACACACACACACACACACACACACACACTCGATGCTGCACTAGGAGCGACACCAAAAGGGAAGACATGGAGCCTGTGGTCAGGGAACCCTAATTTATTTGGGAAGATGGGACCAAGACACGAAGTAAAACAATATTTTCATTCACTGCATAAGCTGCTACTACTGTGAGTCCCTCCACCCCTGTCTTACATGTGTGAACCCAAAATAAATCTGTTATTTTCATACATTAATCCAAAGTTAGCAGTGGTAAGAGCAAAATACTTGGGTGCCATAGTCTTGAAGTGACTGGATTAAGGTGAAAAAATTATCAGGGACTTTGCATCTGTTTCAATACACAAATCAAGGCTATCTCCATGCTTCCCAGATGAATTCTGCCATTCTCAAGTCAAGATTGTTTTTATAGATGTGCCCTCAAGTTGCTCTAAGAATACTACTTCCCAAGAAGATTTGTGATAGTAGAGCATGAGGGTCAAGACAGCAGCACAAGGCAGGGATTTTTATAAAAGGCAAAGACAGTTTCAATGATCCAATCATGCTGAAGCGCAGCCAGGATGTCTGTGTGAAGAGGTTGTTACTGTTCTGGCAGAGATCAACTGATCCCTGCCTTCAGCCCATCCAGTGTGATGTGCAGGGAGACCACTTCACGCTAGAAATATTTAACAGGCAGTTTCTAGTGTGCAAATTCAGAAGCCCAGAACTTGGAAGAAGAGGAGGAGAGCAACATTTTGTACAGAAACACAGACATTTCAAAGTTAGTAACATTTACAGTCTCTAGTGAGTCAGAATGGGGCTTGTGGTAAGAATGGAACAGTTATCTGTAACAGTCAAAAATTTGCGGGAATTGATGATTCCTAAGCCCCCCTGACAATGGAGTATACCTTGGGGCCACCTCAGAAAAAAAGGACACTCATTACA
>PVIR01027180.1:0-23160 GCA_004026965.1 Petromus typicus
GTTGCTGCCTGTCCTGTCCAGCCAGACTGGGAAACGAATGCTACAAACCAGGCCCGGGAGGGCGATCTGGAGGAGGCCCCACTCACACTGCTCACTGGTGCTCCTCGGGCAAGTGGGGGTCCAGGCCCTGCCCCACCCAGGTTCCTAGTGCTGCATGCTTAGCCCGTGTGTGTGCGTGTGCTGTGTGTAAGGGTGTGCATCTTGTGGGATGGATAAGGTTCTTGTCTTATAAAGTCAACACCTTTATTTTGAAAGTTCACAGGTTCAACATCTTAACATTATTTTTATTGTACAAAGGAGTCCAATCAAAATTGTATTCACTCTAAAATATTATTTCTGATTATCAGTCTTTTCATAACAGAGGTCTCGTTAGAAAAAGTTACTGCTGGGCACTGTGGTGCATGCCTGTAACCCCAGGACTTGGGAGGCTGGGGCAGGAGGATTGCCATGAGTTTGAGGCCAATGTGGGCTACATAGTGAGTTCAAGGCCAGCCTGAATTACATAGTAAGATCCTGACTCAAAGAAAAGTTACCCCAGTCTAATCTAAATAATGTCAAATCAATCCATATCTGAAATGTGTGTTATTTCATCTTTAATATCCTTAATCTCAGCCTGGACTGTTGTTAAATTAGATATTTTTTCATTTAAAATAATAATTTCTTTCTCTCTCTGTAGCAAGTCAGTCCCCAACCTCCCAATGCGTAGTGTCAAATCATTTACCAATGGTTCCAAACGGGAAAAGTCCTTCTTGAGATTATATACTTTTGGTTTTAGATCATTTGCAAAAGTTACTGTCTTCAGAACTTTAGCCCTGTCACCTTCGAGTCTTAAAAACCTGTCGGTGTGCTTGCTGAAGTCATTTCGCAGCTCAGCCAGTATCTTCTTAACGGAGTTAATTCTTTGTGAATTTTCAGATGCTGTCTTACGGAGTGCTGCTGTCCGGTCAATGCTACTTGACAACAGGTCACCTATATGTTTTACTGTATTTTTTTCTACATTTTCTATTTTGTGTCCTAGTTCTTGCACAGAATCTGTCAAGGATGTTGCATCAGTTTCTAACCCTGAGATGCGCCGGATATCTGTTTTTACAGTTGTGATCTTGAGGCCGACATCTTTCGCCATGGAAGTTGCACTTTGCTCTGCTTTTGTTATGTCCCCAGACAGAGCTGTCAGACTGTCGCTGAACATACCCTGCTTTTCAGTCATTTTGCCGGACCACGATTTCACCTTATCAATTTCCTCCTGTAGATGCTTTAGATGAGCAATGATTTGGAAAGTCTTCAGTTGTTCCACAAGAGCTTCACATTTCTGACACTATAAGAAAATATAATACCACCATGATTAAAAGTCAGCAAATGCCTCATATCTAAAATTTAACTTAAATTTTATGTGATATTCTTTGCTATAGCTTTACCACTTGTTGGCAAAGCTTCAGGAGTAAGAGCTGTTAAAGCTGTTTAAGTGAATTGTTAATGAGAAGAGAGACATTCAAGGAGCTCATAAAAAGGCTGGAAATTCGCTTTCTAAGTTAGTATTTTTGAACCAGTGGTCTGCCACATGCTGACAACAGGAACTAATTGAGACAGTGGTGTAGATTCTGTTGCCGAGAAGGAAAGAGAAGTCTTCCCCAGGTGAGCTGTGGCCCACCGCGGTGGTGAGAGAAAGAGCAGGACTTTTCTCCTTTTCCAGCTTTTTGAGATGGGGTTATGTTGCCAAAGGCTGTTCTTGAACTGCTGGAGTCAAGTGACCCTTCCGCCTCAGCTTCCTCAGTAGCTAGGACTATAGCAGCCTACCTACCTCTGTGGCTTTCTCATTTTTGCAGGTTTAGTAAAACTGATAAATGAAAATTGTGTATATTTATGGTATGCAATGTTGTGCTTTGATATATACATGCATTGTGAAATAATTAAATCAAGCTAATTAACACATACATCATTTCACATACTTTTTTTTTTTTTTTTTTGAGACAGGGTCTCACCCCATAGTTCAGGCTGGTCCGGAGCTCAGCCTTGAGCTCACAGCAGTCTTCTTGCCTCTGCTTCCCGAGTGCTGGGATTACAGGCGTGAGCCACCACACTCGGCATTGTGGTATGTGATTACTGGGGATTGAACTTGGAACTCTGCGCTTGCCAGGTAGACACCAGAACCACTGAGCTAAATCCTTAGCCCCTCACATATTTTTCATTTACTTTTGGGGTGTGTTTTGAGACAAGGTCTTGTTATGCAGTTTAAGCTGGATATATAGCCCACGTTGGCCTCAGACTCATGGTAACCCTCCTGCTTCAGCCTCCCAGGTATTGAGATTACAGAAGTGCTCCACCACACCCAGCTTCAATGGTAAACATATTTAATATAAACTCTATTTTCAGTTTTCAAGTATATAGCACATTATCATTATTTAAAGTCACAATGCTATAAGTAATCTCCAGATACTGTTTAGCTGAAACTTTGTACTGTTTTAGGAGCAATTCCTCATCCCCTGCCACTGCCCCCAATCTCTGGTAACCAGTCTAGCCTCACTTCTGTGAGCTGGACTCTGATTCCATCTCAGTGACATCATGCAATACTTGTATTTCTCGCACAGCTCATTTTATGAACACAGAACTCTCCAGGCTTGTTCATGGTGCCGAAATGACACAATTCCTTTCTATGTCAAGGCTGAAGAGTGTCCACTGATGAGACCTGGGCACTCTAGTCTCCCATGGAGCTGCACTTAGTTGGATTCAGTATCCTGCCTGAGATGAGCCTGCAAGTCCATGGGACCCAGGGGTCTTCCTTACCACTGACTCCATCGTCTTTGGCTACACTCTCCGCGGTGGCACGGCCGCATTACTTGGCAGTTCTATTTAAGTTGTGGAGAAAGTTTCACGTTGCTTTTCATCATGGCTATACTTACTAATCTACAGTCTCATCCACAATGTACCAGGGTTTTTCTCCACATGCTCCTAACAGTTATCTTTTTGAAAACAGATGTTCTAACAGGTGTGAGGTGATACTGTAGCTTTTAATTTCTTTCATGTTTAGTGAAACTGAACGTTTTTTCTTATACTTTCTGGTCATATATCTTTTATTTATTTATTTATTAGGTTTTTTGAGACAGGGTCTCGCTTTGCGGTTCAGGCTGGCCCTGAGCTCAGCCTCAAACTCACATCACAGCAATCCTCCCGCCTCTGCCTCCCGAGTGCTGGGATTACAGGCGTGAGCCACCACGCCCGGCACTGTGGTATGTGGTACTGGTTGCTGTTGGGCGTGAGTCTCCACGCCCAGTATTGTATGTGGTTACCGGGGACTGAACCCTGGTCCTTGCGTTTGTAAGACAGGCGCCGGAACCACTGAGCGAAATCCCCGGTCCCCACTGCCTTCTTTTTGAGATAGAGTTCTACTTGGTGGCTCAGGCTGGCCTTGGGACTCTTCACTGATTTTCCTGCCTCAGCCTCCCGAGTGCCAGGACTGCAGATATGTACCATTATGTTGGGCTATCGCCTTTTGTTTCTTATTGCCTGTTTTTTAACTAGTTGTTTTTCTTACTCTTGAGTTGCTTGGATTCCTTATATATTTGAGACATTAATGCCTTATCAGACATGTGGTTGGCAAATACTTTTTTCCTATTCTATAGGTTTTTTTTTTTTTTCATTCTGCCTTCTTTGCTTGTGGTAGCTTTTTAGTTTTATGTAGTATGTGTATGTACGTGTGTGTTTGTGTGTCTGTCCATACAGCAGTGTTGGGCAAGTTCAATATTTTACTGTACCTTTAATATTTGAAATGTTTTTGCATTGTGCTCCCAGTTAATAAAATGAAGTGAAAGAAAGAAGATGAAAGTCCTGATAATAATGATAAAATGGGTAGGTTTGGCTGGGCATTGTGCACATCTGTAATCTTAGCACTTGGGAAAATTGAGACAGGAGGATCTTAAGTTCCAGCCCACCCTAAGCAACTCAGTGAACTAGTGAGACCCTGTCTCCACATAAAAGACAGAAGGGGCTGGGATGTAGCCAAGTGTGGAAACCCTGATTTCAATCCTCATTACCTTATTACCAAAACAAAACAAATAAAGGGTATAGGGTTCATAAATGATACAAAGTTGAAGTAATTCCAATTAGAAGATTAAGAAAAGCAATAGACTATGTACTTAATTATGAAGATAAACTAAAAATTAAAGAACTAATAAGGGCTGGGGATTTAGCTCAGTGGTGCTGCACTTGCCTGGCAAGTGCAAGGTCTTGAGTTCAATTCCTAGTATCAGGAAAAAAAAAGAACCAATGGAATATGATAGAAATATATTGTCAATGTCTATGCCTAAGGATAGGTATATAGTATTTACTCTGGAAAGGGAGCTCCAGTTGTTGTAAGTCAGATCTTTGACTTTTGCATATTTAATTTTCAGCTTGTTTCTAGGAAAGCAGTTTGTTTTAAAAGAGATTATAGTTCTCTACTAAATAGTAAAGCTGTTCGATTCAGCAACTTTACTGTACTAGTATGTGTTAGTATGAGCAAAAACAGTCTGCTTTCAGAGTATTTGTGGTTTATTTTAGGAAGCAAGATGTTAGTTGATGGATTATGTAAAATTCAGAAAACAAAGAATAGCAGCAAATATGTAGGATGGAAAATAGTTTCACAAAATAAAACATGCCATTTAATCTAAAGATGAAAACTTCTTGTAAAATAATTGTGCATTTTTTTCAAGTTTTTAATGGGTTATTCTTTTTTTTTTTTTGAGACAGGGTCTCACTTCGTAGTTCAGGCTGGCCCTGAGCTCACCTCCAACTCATATCACAGCAATCCTCCTGCCTCTGCCTCCTGAGTGCTGGGATAGGCATGCACCATCACGCCCACGCCTAGAATATTATTTTGATGGTAGCTTTTAAAAGGAGCCATCATATAGTTATACAAGAATTACAATGAGCTGCTGAAAGGGGAAGTGGAAAAGTTAGTTTATGAAGGTACTCTTCTTCATTTCAAATTATGTTCTAAGAAGTCAGGTGTCCTCAAACCCTAGCTACTTGGTTGGCTAAGGTTGAAGGATCAAAAGTCTGAGGCCAGCCTGGGCAACTTCATGATAAGCTGTTTCAAAATTTAAAAAAATAAAAATGTTGGCCAAGGATTTAGCTCAGTGGTTCTGGTGCCTGCCTTGCAAGTGCAAAGTCCTGAGTCTGATCCCCGGCAATCACATGGAAAAATACCAGGTGGTGACTCACACCCACCAGCAATCAGTACTGCATACCAGTGTGTGGAGCTTGGTGGCTCACACCTGTAATCCCAGCATTCCAGAGGCAGAGCCGGAGGACTGCAGTGAGTTTGAAGCTGAGCTCAGGGCCAGCCTGAACTAAAAAAGGTAAGACTCTGACTTAAAAAAAAAAAAAAAGTCTGGGGTTGTAGCTCAACATTCTCTGAGTTCAATATCAATACTGAACACAAGTTTAGGATTTTTTTCCTCAATAGTTTTATGCTTCATTAATTACTGGTGGTACAGGTGGTCCAGTTTCCGTTCTCTCTCTCTCATGGTAGTGAAGTTAGCTTGTGAAAATGTTATTCTGGGTATAACAGTTGGGAGCAGCCACAAAAAAGGAAGGAAATCAAGTAGTGACTGCACAATCATGCTTTATTTTTAGGAGAAATTTTGCAATAGAGTGTATGCTGAAACTGAGTCTCCCAAGGGTGAAAGGAGTAATGGCTTACTTTCATCTTTTACTGTAGATTATCATTTATTAATGTACCCATTTGGTAGAGTAAATGTAGATTAGTAACATTAGTCAATTAAGATACCTAGGATCCTTAAGAAAAAAACTATTTTGTTTGGCTTAGTAGCTTATAAAAGCAATTTATCAGGAATGTAAAATAATATTCAATAAAATATAATAGTCTAGAAATTACTATTTTGAGTAATTAAAAAAAAAAAAAACCAAGGCTTAAGTAATCCTAGGCTAGACAGAGAAGTTAGAGAATTTATTAGTGGACATAAAGATTCCATCAGGAATTTGAGTATTTACCAAATATATCCTATCATATATGCAAGGCACTAAGCTTGATGAGGCCTTGTAATTATTGTCTAGACCTATAAGCACAGCAACTTGGTTCAACCTACTTTTCTAAAACTTGGCTAAGGGTCTCTGTATTCTACTAAAGGATCTTGGAATACTGATCTCTGCCATCTCAAACACTGAAGAGTGTGGTATGGTAGGCATGGTGAGCTCACGCTGGAGGCTGAGGTGGGATCGCTCAGTTGGGGCCCAGCCTGAGCTCAGAGTGACACCTTGTCTCAAAACCAACAACTCAATCCCCAAGAGAATAACACTAACAACACTTAAAGCCAAAAGGGGTCATAGAGGTTAGTCAGTACAATTCTTACTCTGTTATGTAAAAACTAAGCACCCACATGAAAGGCCAAAGGACATATAGGTTACGAGGAGTCCAGCCCAGAGCTCTTTCTCCACCCGGCTTCCCCAACATTTATGATTCCTTCTCATGCCCAAAGCTGAAAATTTGAGAGCACGGTTAACCATTTCTGAGAAACAGTCTAGTTTAATGGTGACATGGTAGATAGCATATTTGGCTGAATTACTACCACCTTTGAATTCTTGAGATAACTGTAATGAGAGTAGATTTTCTGTGACAGTTTTCCCCTCCTCTAGTTGAACAGTAGCAGGCTGTATCACAAGGTGCGAGGTCTTCAGCCTCTGATGTGGGACAGGAGTAGTGACTGCAAGGGTGTTAATCTTAGCCAGGTGTGCTACTGCACACCTATAAGCCCACACTTGGGGGGCTGAGGCAGGAGGATTGCAGCAAGTTTGAGGCCAGTGTAGGGTACATAATAAGTTCAAGGCCAAGTTGGAATAGTGAGATAAAACATTGTCTTTAAAAAGAATAAATAAATTTTGCTAATTCTGCTGCATGTCGATTTCCTTATTTGTAAAGAAGATGTAAGATCTAATCAGGCTGCAGTGAGGAAAAGTGATGATACATGTGAAACGCCTAGCTCACAACATGTATGTACTTGACATACGGAGCTATTATGGTGATGGTGATGAACTTAAGTCTAGAAATGTTTAGCACATAATAGGTACTAAAATATTAGTTCTTTCCCCCTATGAAGGTGGGATTGAGCATTACGACCTGTGATAAGTTAATAGTTCATAGGTGAACTGACACAAATACACTAGAGAATTTGTATAGCTTTTGTGATTGTACAAACGTGAAGTAAAAAATGTAAGTTTTTTGGTAGTTGGTGAATTTCAATCATCATTGTACAATATAAAGACATCATGTCTGTATTGATCAAGGTTATCGGTTCATAAATATGTCTACAATTTCCTAATTGTAGAGGTTTAAGACAGTACCATTAACTTTGTATCTTATAGGTTTAATTTCCTGTGACAGAACATGAGCTAATAAGTCAACATTTTTCAGTATAAGACATTAGATGCACACTTGTTCAACAGCTTCTTATAATGTACAATTTGAGAAAATATTACTATGAATATATTTTAAATGTTTACATCCAAAAGTTTAAATATAGGTTTCTATTTCACAAAACTTTGCTACATTAAAAAAATGAACCCAGTATTCCACAATTGACAGAAAATTTATTATCGAGTATAATTATAAAAAATGTCTTAAAGTATTGGGAATTTCCTTAAAGATTAACAAGGTAATTTACTATTTGATACATAGGAAGTTTCTGAAATTTCAAATATTTGTGTTAACTATGTAAGTGGCAGAAATGAATATATATACATATACATAAATCTAATGACAATCTTTTAGATAGAACAACCTTGTAGAGGGTGGGGATGTAACTCAGTGGTACAGCTCCCTGCCTGACAAACACAGGGTCCTGAGTTTGACCCCTAGTACCACATACAAAAGAAAAACTAAAAAAAAAAAACACAAATACACATTTTAAAAGTTTTCTCTGGCGGGGGGTTTAGCTTAGTGGTTCTGGCACTTGCCTTGCAAGAGCAAGTTCCCAAGTTTGATCTCTGGTAACCACATACCACAGAACTGGATGTGTGCCTCACGCCCACCAGCAATCGGTTTCCCATGCCACAGTGCTGAGCGCGGTGGCTCATACCTGTAATCCCAGCACTTGGGAGGCTGAGGCAGGAGGACTGCTGTCAGTTTGAGGCTGGCCTGGGGTACACAGTGAGCTCAGGGCCAGACTGAACTACAAAGCGAGATCCTGTCTCAAAAAAAAAAAAGGTCTTTTCATGTAATACTTACAGAAGTACAGTTTTCATTTCCCTTTTAAGTGTATTTTAGCATGGAGGACACAGTGTTTCCATTTACTTTTAGTAACCATTTTCCTAGTACTTGAAAGTTATTATCCAAGGTGAATCAGATATCTTAGCAGACCAAAAAGAAACAAAAATTACTTAAAAAGGAGTACAGGGAAGAGATTACATCTATCCCAACAGGATGGAGGTTGAAATAGTAAGATTCCCACTAAATTAATAATCTATTTTATTTATTATTATTATTATTTTTTGGTCTTTTGAGACAGGGTCTCGCTTTGTAGTTCAGGCTGGCCCTAAGCTCAGCCTCCAACTCACATCACAGCAATCTTCCTGCCTCTGCCTCCCGAGTGCTGGGATGACAGGCGTGAGCCACCACGCCCAGCACTGTGGTGTGTGGGACTGGTTGCTGCTGGGTGTGAGTCTCCACGCCCAGTATGGTATGTGGTTACCGGGGATCAAACCCCGGCCCTTGCGCTTGTAAGACAGGCGCCGGAACCACTGAGCTAACTCCCCGGCCCAGCTTGTTTCTTGTATGACCCCCTTCCCTGGGCGTTCCCTCCAACCTCTAGTTCTCCTACCCGGATTCTCGTACTTACTTTAACCTTAGCTCACATTATAGCATATAATGTTTCCCTTCCTGCAGTGAACAGGTCCCCGTGCGGGCATACTTCTGTTTTACTTGTTTCCCGTTTCCCTCCTCACTCCTCACACTTGTTCCCTTGGGTCACATCCTTATGACAAGAGATCCTTCCCTCGTCCTCCTACCATTCCTTGATCATTCTTTTTGTCTGTACTTAGCCTCCTTCAATGAGAGCTGCCGTACGGTATTTAAGCTCGAATGTCGGTTTACTGCATGCAACACTATACTTTCCAGGTGCATCCGTTTTCCTACAAATGTCTCACATTTGTCATTCTTGATAGCTGAGTAGTATTCTGTTACACGCATACCACATTTTCTTTATCTAATCATCTACTGACGGGTGCTTCCAGGATTTAGCTTCTACAAATTCTGCAGCTACAAACATATGATAATCTATTTTATTGACAATGAAATAGAAGTAGAGAAGTACAGTTTTGTCAGTGCATAGAAAAAAATCTAAAGACATTCTAGAATATTAAGATTCTAGAAATTAATGCTGTGACTCAGTGAGAGCACTCTTCCAGGCTTGTTTTCCTAACATGTGGCTATTTACCGTAGGCCTTTCTAATTTATGTGGGTTTGAGTTTCTCCAGAACTTTGCAGATTTACATAATAAAACTACTTGACCATAACCAGTTGCCTTTTTTTTTTTTAGTTTTTTGACACAGGATCTCACTTTGTAGGTCAGGCTGGTCCTGAACTCAGCACTTATCCTGTCTGGACCTCCCAAGTGCTGGGATTATAGGCCTGCATGTTGTATGTGGTTTGGGCTTGCAAGGCAGGGGTCAGAACCACTGAGCTCAATCCCCGGCCCACTGGTTGCCTTTTGTAACTACTTGCTTTCAAGTTCATTGTGTTTAATTCCACTGAAGTTGGAAGTGGGACAGTTACTGACAGAAAGAAAAGCAACCAAATTTCCACATACAGCTATACAGTATAGTTGGCCACATTCTACAACTTTGAATTAAGTAAAATCAGTATATATAAAAAAAAATCAGTATGTGAGCATGGTGGCTCATACATGTAATCTCAGCACTTGGGAGGCTGATGCAGGAGGAACACCACAAGTTTAGGCCAGCCTGGACTACATAGACAATGAGTTCAAGACCAGCCTGGACTACTAAGACCTGTCTAAAAAAAAAAAAAAAAAAAAAAAAAAATCAATGTATGAAACAAATGTAGTTCCATAAATTTGGGGAATCTTTAATGACACACTTTTAAATATAATTATCATTTATTATTATGTTCCTTTTTTTCTTCTTTAAAACAGGCTACAGCCTTATTCAGGTATTTTTATTTTAACTTGACTGATTTATCAAGTTATTATATATGTAACAAACTCAAGAGGCTATTCCAGGTTAAAGTTTAAAAGCTCAGGTATATTAAAATACTCCACAAGGTCATACTTTGAAACATACACAACTACTAGCAAAGGGCTTAAATAAAAACATATTTACCCCTATTTTCCTATTTTGAAATTCCTACAAGTGCCTGTAACACAGTTTAGAACCTTAACAAAAGTTAACTATTTCCCAGCCTTTGTAGCTTTTAGAAAGTGTACAGTGATTTACAGAAGAGTCTCCGCGCTCTTCCTGAGGCACATCACAGGTAGTGAGGACAGAGCTCCTGTGAACGTGGGGCCAGGAATTTAGGTCAGTGGTTCCAGTGCCTGCCTCACAAGCACAATGTCCTGAGTTCAATCCCCAGGGCAAAGCACACAAAAACCCCCTCCAAAAATAAATAAATCTCCTATGAATTTGGTTGTCTGGATTCTCAGCTAGGAGGGAATTAACTAGGTGAAGCAGTCATGTTACCAGCCAGTCTGATACCAAGATCAGGTGACAAAAAGGTAAAGGAAACAGGTGCAGGCTTGAAAAATAGCACACGAGGGTCACTCAGTGAAATAGTTAGCACTCTCCCACGGTTTCTAGGAGCAGAAATATATCTGAGTCCAATATGTAACAGGCTAAACTCATAGTGACGTTAATTACTGGAAGAATTTTAAAATTAAGTATATTGCCTTAAAATTCGAGAAGTATATATTTTAGAACTATAGTATTTTTATTTGAAATGGTTGAATAACTGTTAGAGCTAAAAAAGATTATGTGGATAATCCATTTGTGTGGATATCTCACTTATTGTTCCAATAGAGTGGAAATAACAATATAACTAAAAAAGATGGATATAACTTATTCACATAGAGTAATACAGTTCAGAATACATGTAGTGAACTTAAAAGTCATCACTAATTTCATTTTCTACATTATATTCTTCCAAAACTCTCTTTTTTCTTGCATTTGAATATGAAATAAAGTCATGAACTTTTCCCTTTAGAGCATCTAATTCATTTTGCATCTTTAATATGCTGTTATCGTACTGAATTCCTTCCAGGGTTTTCTGTAGTTCCATTATTTCAGATATTGCTTTCAGCATGTCATCTTCCATGTTAAACATCTGCACGGTCAGCTCTTCCATTTTCTTTTCTGTTCCCACCAGGTCCTGAGACACTCTGAGAACAGAGTGAATAGCGTTTTCAATTGTTGGCAAATGCATCTTACATTCTTCGACTTTGGGCTCGTAGCTGGAAAGTTTATTGGTCAGATCTTCATCTCTGGCAAGCAGAGCGTTCTGTCCTTCTTCTAACTTCTCCACTGCTTTTGTATCAGAGCTAAGCTGCTCCGCTACTCGCCTAAGATCTTCCTCTTCTTGTCTTTTTACTGTCCTAATATTTCGTAGTGTGCTGTCTTCCAAATCTTTCAGCCGTTCTGTGAGCAATTTTATTTCCCGTTCAGCTGTGTTAATTTGGACAGTGACTTGAGAACGGATATGCTTTGCTTCTGCTTTGAAAATGTCTGTGTTACCATTCATTCCTGCTAGGCTTTTCTTCCAGAAATCTGTGATATTCTGGAATTTCTGATTAAGGGTTTGCATCTTTTGAGTGAGCACCTCTTCACTATTTTGAATGTCATGCATGACTCTTTGGAGGCTGGATACTTCCTGTTCAAACTGGGTCATCAAAGACATGGATGATGCGGCTTCCTGCAGCGTACTTTCAGTGGACGCAAGCTGCATTTATAACACAAAACAATTCCCAAGGCTACTTAATAATTTTTATATTAGAGAAATACACTTTAACAGTCAGGTCCATAACACATGCCAAATTCAAATTCTGAAGATGACTCAAATATCCAAATATGTCACAATCACAGTGACAAAAACATTCATTACTTTAAAAGGCGTTTTAACAAATTTTAATAGATTAGCTGTATGGCAGAAAACAGATGAGTTTATGCTCCTAAATATTTGTGTACTTGCACAGGAGCATTTTCAAAAGAAAGAAAATGTTAGAGAAGTCTGAAGTGTATCATTTTCCTCCTTTTCCCTCCAATGGAAAATCACTTAGATGTTATGTTTATGCTTATTTGACTTTTTATTTAGTGTCTTTTGAAACAGGGTCTTACAATGTAGTTTAGGTTGGACTCAAACTCACTACATAGCCCAGGCTGACCTGGAACTTGAGGCAATCCTCCTGCCTCAGCCTCATGAATTTTGGGGTTACAGGTGTGCAGCGCCATGCCTTGTCCGATTTGGTATTTATTTTTCTTGTTGAGACAGGGTATTGCTATGTAATTCAAGCCGATCTTGAATTGATCATGTCGCTCAGGCTGGCCTCCCACTTGCTGTGATTCTCCTGCCACAGCCTCCCCAGTGCTGGGATTACAGACGTCTGCCACCATGACTGGCTTTATTTGGCTTTTTAGAAACTGCAACTCAGTGTAAAATTTGTTGCCTTCCCTAAATCCTATGATTCTGGAAGAGTTTCTGTCTGAAATAACATTTTTTAACCAGCTTCTTATGGAGAAGGTATTAGACTAAGATCTTAAAAAAACAACAACTAAAAAAAAATGTTTAGTAAGAAGAGCAACATTAAAATGGTAAAATATTTTAAGGATTTGGAAATTATGTAAGCCCCAGGTACCTTTTAATATGTTCCTACATTCGCACATGGTAACTTTGGAGACTACTGAAAGCCCAGAAAGGATCATTAATCTATCAAATATTTGTAGCATCATGTTTAAGATACAACACTAAATAAGATATGATTTTTTTCCAGAAGCACTTTGGTTTATTTGGGGAGAAATTTTCTAAGACTGTCTGCACTCTATCAGAGAAGTTATGGAAGAATTCACACCACTGGGGACATAACTCAGACTTCAGACAAGTATTCTAGAAGTATCAGTAAGATCTGCTACTAGTCACTTCTCTATATCGTTCTACACACCACTTTCAGATTAAAATAAAAACTGTTATGCAGCTGAGCCTGATGGTACACACCTGTGATCCTACCACATGGGAGGCTGAGGCAGAAGGATCACTGAGAGTTTGAAGCCAGACTGGGCTACAGTGAGCTCAGGGCTAGTCTGAAATATATAACGAGAACCTGTTTCAAAAAACCAAAACCAAACCAAACAAAAAAACTGCTACATACATCAATGCACACAAACAAACAACCAAAAACAAACAAACAACAAAACCTTTGCTAGTTCCTGATCTTTCTAAGGTAAAATCCATCATCCTAAGCTGAAGGGCCTAAACCCCTGTAGTACCTACTATGTGATGCATTTGCCAAGTCTAATTACACTGTCAGTGCCTGGCCCTGGGCTGGACAATGGTTATAAGATATAAATACAGTACAGTTTCCAGTGTTACAATTTGATAGAGGACATAAGTTTTAGATCTTCTATGTTACATATTTTAGAATCCTAGTAAGATTTTGTATTATTTTTTTGCCGGTACTAGAGGTTTAACTCAGAACCCAGAGTCTTTGAACTGAGTTGCATCTGCAACTGTTTGCTTTCTTTCTTTTTTAAATTTTGAAACAGGGTCTCCATAAAGTTGCTAAATTGCCCAAGGTGGGGTTGAACTTGCAAACCTGCTGCCTCGGTTTCCCAGAATGTTATAACCTGAACATACAATCCTATGTGTGCATCACCATGCTGTCTCCACTGAAGTCCACTGAGTGCCATCTGTGAGGTCATTCATCCCTAGGTGCTTGGGAAATGGACACACGAAGAGCAAAGGCTGGGGATGTGTGCAGTTCTGTGTAAAGCACTCGTCTTACATGTATCAAGTGCTGGGTTTCATCCCTAATGCGAGGTGGGTGGCAGTGCTCAATCTAGAGAGACAAAGAGAGACAAGTTAAGGACAGGGAAATCATGCTGGACTAGGATTAGTGTGCTGAAAGAATGACCGCAGGGAGCAGTGATGCTTATGAGGGAAGTCAGGAGGTCAAAGAAGAAAAGCTCACACACGCACATGCCTGAAACTGGGCTCATTCGCAGACTGATGCATTTGGCAGGTGAGGATCTGACAGTTTCTGAATTTTCTTCTGGGTAGAGAATGTGTCTTATGGTTTTTCTGTAGTCCCCATGTCTCAGGGTGCAGAAAACATGTTTGTTGATGTTTATGAAAAAGAACGACTATAAGAGCCTCCTGGGCCCACAGCAATCAAGAGCTACAGCAGTTTCAGGTGACACATGGGAACAATATGCAACAGACCACTCTGAAACATCGTTTGCACATATTTTAACGCACTCTCATGGCCACAATCCGAGTTCCTTTAAAGAGTAAATGAACAACACTTGCAATTGGTGATACTGTTGGGTTTGGTTATTTTAGTAGTGTCTCAAAAAAGCAAGCATATTTTCACCTAGGATAATTTCCTTTTTAAGGTATTTATCAGAGCATTCCATCTGGACACAGTACACCCAAGTACAAAATCCACTTGCAGGGTAATAAAGTTTCAAGCTTTGGTCTGCAATAGTAAGTGACTAATATATCACAGTGATTAGCGCTTACGGGCTCCCAAAGTATTTTCATAGTTTTCCACTGTTTTGAAAAGAGCTAGTATTTTGGATTTATTAGTGTTTGAATGAGTTCAGAGGGTTTGTATGTATATCTCATTTGGTCCTTACAAAAATCTTGACCGTTTTAATTTAATGAATGAGATGGAATAGAAGTCCTGGTGATTTGTCCAGGGTGACACAATAATGACGACTGGCCACCTCCTACTGAAAAGGTATCTATTACTAAATTACTCCCCAGGGGAGGCTGGGAGAAAAAGAGCTATGAGAAGGCTCAGCATTTCTTGAATTCCATGACAGCATTTTAAGAATCTGCTTTCAAATCTCTTAAATTGTCAAGTACATTTTTCATTTGAAAGGGAAATCTAGTCTGATGATGCAGGCCTCTAATATCAGTCGTCTGGGAGGCTGAGGCAGGAGGACTATAAGTCTAAACCCCAACTGGGGAAGTTGGTGTCTTAGCAAGATTGTGTCTCAAAATAAACAAATAAATGGATTGGGGACACAGCTCAGTCCAAAAGTCTCCTTGGTACAGTCCTTAGTACGGAGGCTAAGGAAGGAAATCTAATTTGTTCAAAACTTGTTTTCAATTATATGTAAAATTTCCAGCTCCAGAGATTTTTTTTCTATCAGTACAGTAGAGCGCCCCCATCAACCACAACCAGGTTCTAACCAGAGCCCTATAGAGTTACAATTCCTAAGGGGAAGGCGTGAGGCTCACCTCCCAGGGGTAAGGGAGGCTTAATTTTCACCTCTGGCCTTAACTCTTAATTTTCACCTCATTTCTGTTCTAGGGATTAAACGTTCACCCTGCTCATGAGGCTGCAGGGGCTCAGACCTTCCTTTTATATCTTTTTTTTTTAAATAACAGCTTTACTGAATTAAAATCTGCCTACTATACAATTTCCAAACTTAAAAGTGTATGGTTCAGTAGATTTTAGCATATCGACAGTTTACAACCATGACCACAAACAAGCAAATTTAGATTTTTGTTACCCCAAAACAAACCTTCTATCTACTAGCCATCATCTCCCAACCTCCAGCCCACTAAGTCAAAGTAAGCTTGGAGCTATTCTCTATCTTCATAGATTGTCCTGTTCTGGAAACTTATCATTTTTTAAAAATTCCAAATAGGCCATGCTCAAGGCAGCAAGGAAGAGCTTCATATGTCTGAGGCAATGGAAATCCTGTAAAGTGAGCTCTCCTATTGTCCTGGAGTGAAAGCAGAAGTCCACAGCAGAAATACAGAACACAGTAACCGTTTTTCTCTTTTTGTCTTTGTCTTTTATTTCCTACTCTATTAATATAAAAGAGAACATGTCGTGTTCAAGCTTGTGTCTGATTTACTTCATTCTACATTATGGTCTCAAGGTGCATCAGTTTTCCTACAAACGCCTCAAGCCCATCTCTCTTCACAGCACAGTAGTTCTCCAAGGTGTACAGACACCACACTTTGCCCATTCGTCTGTTGATGGGCATACTAGCTGCTTCCAAGACCTAGCTATCATGAATTGTATTTGTCTGTTTTATAAAATCCTTGCCAGTCTTGTCATCAAGTACATCCTGTCTATCTTATGACATGAGTAAAGGTTTTGTGATGAATCTGTTAATGAGGGACATTTCTCAGAGATAGCTTGATAGGAGACAAAGGCTATGTGATATCGTGATCATAGCTGACCTCTTGAGAGATGTGAGAGTCACAATAACAAGGAATCAGCATTTGCAAGTTGAAGAAATATATCACAGACATACATATTATTTCAATTTTCATGAGAACTCTTTTTAGTTTTTGTTTTGTTTTGTTTTGTTTTGATACAGGTCTTGCTATGTAGTTTAGGCTGGCCTTAACTCACTATGTAGCCCAGGCTGGCCTTGAACTTGTGGGGATCTTGATTCAGCGCCCTGAGTGCTGGGATTATAGGTGTGCCTGTGCCAGCTACAGCTCTTATTTGGCTAGAGAATCAACTCTTATTTTCAGGTTAATTATTCTTATATGCATATACTTATATGCTTAAAAGATGAAAACTAAAAAAGAATAGATCTATCCTTTCTAAACAAATGCTATACATATCGCAATTTTACACCTAAAGATCAACTCTATTTTCAATGCTCTTGGTACCTGACACTGAAATCCTTGTCCTTTCAAAAAGCAGTCTGAGTCTTCTCATACAGAGAATGTGAAAAGGTGGAAGACCAGTGAGAGTACAACAGTAATAGATTAAGAGGCAGGAAGCAGTGCTTACACAGAGTAGGGGAATAGAGAAATGAAGTAAAATGGGAGCATCTCCCCAGATAATTATTAATAATTACCTTTTCTGAAATTAAACTGATTTTACTTTGAAGTCCTTCAAACTCACTGTTTTCTGTTTTCAGTAACTGGTATTGGTTTTCCAGCTTTGCAAATTTTTCCGACTGCTGAAATACAAACCTGGAAAAACAAAATAAAATCACTACTGCCCACTCTGTAGTCACTGAAATTTGAAAGGATTATGTAGTATATCCACTTCTGGTCAGAACACAGATTCTGGTCTGGGAACTGCGGCTTTCGTGTCTCCCAGAGCTCACATGGCCTGCTGGTTCACTGCTGTGGAAACATGGGCACTGCCTTTGTTCATGCTCACTGCCACTGAGAGAGACAATGTGACGTCTGCAACGGAAGTCTCTGGAGGAGATATTTTGGAGGACAACACACTGGCCTACTTAGAATAGGACTGCTGACCTCAACTACTGTTCTCAGTCTCTAGAAAGCAGGTATTTCAGAGGAGAAACAACAAATGTAGGTGCAATAAGTTATCAAAAGTATTGTAAAGCTAAAACTTAAGAGTAAAAAAAGCAGAGAACTGCAGGAGAGGTGACAGTGATTAGGTGTCACGTCAAAAAAGTTATAAAAAGAGAAGAGTGCTGTTGTCAAATTAACAACAGAACATGTATGTGATACAGGGGTGTACAAATTGTGCAATTAGTCACACTCAACAATATGATTCATATGAGTGCTGGTTAGTTACTATTATTGTTTTTTGAGACAGGGTCTCGCTTTGTAGTTCAGGCTGGCCCTGAGCTCAGCCCCCAACTCACATCACAGCAATCCTCCTGCCTCTGCCTCCTGAGTGCTGGGATCACAGGCGTGAGCCACCATGTCCAGCACTGTGGTATGTGGTACTGATTGCTGCTGGGTGTGAGTCTCCTTGCCTAGTACTGTACGTGGTTGCCGGGGGATCGAACCTGGACCCTTGTGCTTGCAAGACAGGCGCCGGAACCACTGAGCTAAATCCCCAGCCCAATGGTTACCATTCTAAGGTTAGGACTAGGGTTATACTTCAGTGGTAGGGTGCTTGCTAGCATGTGAGATGCCCTGTTCAATCCCTGTTCCAAAGCAATTAAAAAAACCAAGACAAATAAAATAAATTGGAATGTATTCTTCATCTGGTAAATAGTAAAAGTGCAGAAGCAAAGCTAGGTGTGGTGGTGCATAACTATAATCCTAGCACTCAGGAGACTGAGGCAGGGGGGATTGCTGGGTGTTGGAGGCCACCCTGGCCTACATAATGAGTTCAAGGCCAGCCTGAACTAACGTGTCACAAAAACAAAACAAGCCAACGGTATAAAAAAGATATCCCAATCTTTAAAACAATACATCAGCATCAGTTTGTAATGTGTTTGAAATGAGCAAGCCCAAGAAACACTTGGGATTCATACCACTTTGGCTATCTATTCTATCTGAATTCTTCAGGCTCAGAAAAGGCAGCAGTCATCAAAAAAGCACAACCAGGTGAAGCACATGTCTAAGTCACAGCACATGAGGCAGTGGCTCCAAAGCTTCCCTGCAAATTGGAATTACTTGGCACCTCTAACAAATTTGATGTCTGAATCCCACCCACAGAGATCAACTTAACTGGTCTGCGATATGGCTTGCCTATTAAAAACTTTTATACTTTCCGAGGGAATGTGAGTACCCATCAAGCTAAGAACTGCTAATTGACCATGTTTTGTAAATTCTTTTTCACCGGAAAACATTTGGATTTCAAAGCTTAACGAAGAGGTGAAAGAGACTTAAAAACTATCTTTTATTTTGCTTTTTATTTATATTTGGGTTTCTCACATAACAGAAAGCACACCATATTTAAACTTGCGTGTCTGATTTATTTCATTTAACATACTGTCTCCAGGTATATCCATTTATCTACAAATGTCCTCTTCTTTATGGTAGAGCAAATACCACATTTTTATTCCATTCCTCTGTTGATGGACATATAGGCTGTTTCCTAGATTTAGCTATTATAAATTGTGGTGTTATAAACATGAGTACAATATGTCACTGTAATATGACTATTTAACTCTTTTAGGAAGTTACTCAGAAGGAGAATAGCTGGGTCAAATGAATGTCTATTTGTATTTTTTTGGCTTTTTTTTTTTTTTTTTTTGAGACAGGGGTCTCATTCTGTAGTCCAGGCTGGCTAAAACTCAAAGCAATCCTCTTGCCTCAGCCTCCCAAATCCTAGGAGTAGAGGGGTGCACCACCTCTGGCTCTCTAGTTTTAGTTTTTTAAGGAATCTCCATAGATTCGCACCAAGAATGCAGAAGGGTTCCCTTTCCTCTACATTTTCACAAGCATATTTTATTACTAGATTTTTTGATGATAGCCAATCTTTATGTGTAAGATTGTATCTCAATGTAGTCCTTTTGTTTTTTGGTACTAACAATTGAATGCAAGACTTTGCACTTGTGAAGTACGGGTGCCACTGAACTAAATCCCTAGTCCGAACAATTTGCATTTCTCTGATGGCCAGTGATGTGGATGGAACATTTTTTCCACTTATTTATTGACCATCTGTACTTCTAAGAAGTGTCTATTCAATTTGGTTGCCCATTTATTGACTAGGTCTTTTATTTTGGGGGACAAAGTCTATTCTTTTGAGCCTTTTATATTGCCTAGATGTCAATTCTTGTCTAAGGAATAGCAGTCCCCCCACCACCACCATTTTGCAGGTTGTCTCTTCACTCTATTGGTTATTTCTTCAGATAACTAACTGCAATGGATTGGAATATGAGAAATCCTCCAAACTTCACTGCTGCTAAAGTTTGTGACTTTGAGATCATACTGAACTCTAAACTGCACACACAGCATCAGGCCTTTTTGGTTGGTGTGCGTAAGTTTGTCTTGGACAGCGCAAAGTGGATAGGAAGTAACGGTTTATAACAGTAAGTCTGAGTGTAACAGCACGGCCAATAGGTGTGGAGGTGATTGCTTGTATATTGGGAGGGCGAGGCAAGAGGAGCCCAATTCAAGTTTAATTTTCGCAATTCTTTGAGACTCTCAAATATAAAAGTAGAGGGTCTGAACCTGCAGCGTTAAAGAAATGGTGACTCGTTCCCAAACTTCAGGCTTAACTCCAGATGTGCGACAGGGATATATATCCAAGTGTGGAGAATCAAGGAATTTCAAGAAATGATCGCAAGAAAGAAAGGAAAGGTGGGCTGCCACCTCGCTCCGGGCCGAGGCAGAGGCTCCAGCGCAGTCCGGGGGTATGCGCCCAGGGCCCCGCGTCCACTTACCAGGCCAGGCCCAAGCAGGTCCCCAGCGACAGTATGCTCAGCCCGGTGCGGGGGTCCGCCCAGCCCCCGAGCGCGCTGCCCCGGGCCTCGGGGCTCTTCCAGTCCTCGCTCCGCTTCCCGGGCTCCGCAGGGGCTGCCTTGGGCGCTGGCCTCCTCCGGCTTTTCATCTCGGCCATAACGGGAGGCCTGAGGGCGGGCCACGACCCGGGCTCGGATGCTCTAGCCGGGCCGCGGGACGTGGCCGACCAAGCCTCTCCGGGAAGCCCCGCCCCTCACAGACTTGGTCCCGCCCAGAACCAGCCCCTTCCCTAACCCGGCCATCCTCGCAGAGTCCCAGCTCCGCTAGCTGGGCGACGGCCCCGCCTCCTCCCCTCCGAAACTCGCGGACGCGCGCAGTCGCCCGGCCGACGGGACGCAGGGCGGGGTCACGCACACTCGCCACGTCGCGCGCGCCAACTCCTCCGACTCTAGCAACGGGGCGCGCCCCTTGGTGTGGCCACGCCCCTTGGGTCGGGTCGGCGCTGTTTCCGTGCGTGCGCGGGCACACGACGAGTCCGGGGCGCGCGCGGCGGCCGCCCTCCGGGCTCGGCGCGCGAGTGTTTGCGTGCGGGGGCGCGCACTGCCTGGGCTGGTCGGGCCGCGCAGGTTTGACTGTTCAGCGGTCCTGAGGCCAAAGGAGGTAGCTGGGGGACGCGGATGTTTCCTTTCTGGCCTGAGTCCTGAGAGAATCTCCAGAGGGAACGGTCAGGCCGTGGAGAACCCGAGGAGTCGCGGTGGCTGGGGAGGGCGCGGGCTTCCCTTCGGGGTGCAGCGCCCGCCGGGCCAGCGAGCCTTTGTGTGCTGGGGGCGGGTCTGGCCGCCCTGGGACGCTCAGTCCGCGCCCAGCGGCCCCGGGGTCTTCGCGCGGCCGGGGGAGCCCTGACCTGCCGGGCACAGGGCACGGGTCCCGGGCCCCTTCCTGCCCTAGCCTCTCGCCGCCGCTGCTGGGCTGCGCTTCCCGGGGAGTGTCCGGCGCCCAGACACTGGGTGAGTGACCTGCTGCCTATCTCCCGGGGTCCACTGGAAGATTTCGGGGACTGAGGGTTCGGACCCGGGGTGTTGATAACCACCCTGCTCCAGTACCAGGGAGATGAAAGAGGAATAGTGGGCTGTTACAGTTTTCTTGGATGACTTAGTCTTTGGACGTCTGTGAAGAGTTTGGTTTTCCTTTTTGGAAAGGAGGCTTTCCATTTGGATGTGGTTACAAAAGGTGGGATATTTTGAGAATTTGTTAATCATATATCAGTTTGTGCAAAGTTTTTAAGCTTGTTTAAAAAATACGGCAGTTTAATAAGGCGTGGTAAAACTGGAAATTAGTTTGGGGTTGCCAGTGTGTATTTGCTTAACAGTTGATCATAACCTAAAAAGTTCATTTTTGTTTTGTCAGGTCGAATTTTATTACTATACATTGGGAAATGTCCTAACATTTTGAAAATATGAAAAGTCTTTATTCTGACTTTTTAAAAATAAGTTTCACGGCAGTGCTGGGCATGTGTGAACCTTGACAAGCATAGGCAGACGCACTACTTCCCTATTTTTGAAGGTCCTATATTTGGTGACTTTTCAAAAATACTTGCATTTCCCAAGCTCGGTTATTGCCTCCCTTTTGTGCTGTCTGAATTAGTTATACTTATCTCTAGTTTTGCACTTAAGACAGTCACACTCTAATTATCTCTTTCTTTTTCTTCTACTAGGTTGTGGTGACTTAATCTTTGCGCTCTTAGTGCCTGGCATATAGGCAGGTTTCAAATGTATAGTGTACAAGTAAATTGATAAGCACATTTACACATCTCACTTCAGTACTTCGGATAGAGTTCTGTTAATGTTTTAAAAACTTGTAGGCATTCTGAACTCAGGGTCTGACATCCATGGAAAAATTTGCATTATATTTGAAACCACATTGGTAGACTTAAAAGTATTTTGCGGTAAAGAATATTATTCTTTGAGCATAGTACTTGAGATTCTACCACTTAGGAGGCTGAATTAGGAGGAGCCAGAGTTCAAGGCCTGCCTGGTTAATTTAATAAGTTCAAATCCAGCCTGGACTGTGTAGAGACCTTATCTCAAGGAAGAAGGAAATAAAAAATACCCTGGATCGCCTTCTAATCCAAAGGGTTACATCAGAGGGTATTTCCTGTTGCTATTTGGGAATGTTAACTAATGAAAATCTAGAACTAATGGCCACTTTCTTTTTTTATTGTGACTGGATCTTGCTTTATAGTTTTAGGCTGGCCCTGAACTCAGTATGGCCAGGCTAGCCTCCACTCACAGCAGTCCTCCTGCTTCTGCCTCTTGAGTGTTGGGATTATAGACATGAGCCACCATGACCAACATTGTAGTATATGGTGCCAAGGATTGAACTCGGGACCTTGCATTTGCCAGGCAAACAGTGGGAACACTGAGCTAAATCATCAGTGCCTGACAGGAACTGTGAATAATAGCTAATAATTCCAACAATACTTTTTTTAGTTGTTATGTTGATTAAAGAGACCAAGATGTTTCTAAACATTAGGGCTTAAGTATGGCCACTAATTTATAAAAATCTTGATTTAAGGGCCAGAGAGTTAGCTTAGTGGTTCCGGCGCCTGTCTTGCAAGTGCAAGGACCCTGGTTTGATCCCTGGTTAACCACATACAATACTGGGCGTGGAGACCCACACCCAGCAGCAACCAGTACCACATACCACAGTGCCGGGCGTGGTGGCTCACGCCTGTAATCCCAGCACTCGGGAGGCAGAGGCAGGAGGATTGCTGTGATGTGAGTTGGAGGCTGAGCTCAGGGCCAGCCTGAACCACAAAGCGAGACCCTGTCTCCAAAAACCTAAAAAAAAAA
>PVIR01027181.1:0-23190 GCA_004026965.1 Petromus typicus
TGAGGACTGTAGCATGAATACATGCTCCACTCTAACTGAGGTCTTAAATTAACAATCTACAAGACTGAACCTTTAACAAAACTGGAGGCTGGAAGACATTTCTATTGTCTAACAAGCACAGACAGAACTAATGTAGTTTTATACAAATTTTAAATACAATGATAAATAGTGCACACATAATTAAATCTTCTGGAATTTATGAAAACCCAGAATGCATTTTAATGAAGAGATTAATACAAAGTAAATAGTGCACATCTATTTCATTGGTGTGTCATCTGCTCATTCGAACACTGCTTCCTCAAAACCATATTTCTTTGTGCTTGTCTTCCAGTCTGGGATTAGTTTTGTAATATAGGCTTTCATTTTCTGTAGTTTTAACATCTTTAAACCCTAACCCCTGAATTTATTCCATATTTGTAAGTCCCAACCATTTGCCTAGAAAATCACCGTGCTGAGGGGTTTAGCTTAGACTCAAGTGTTTTTATATTACATTCAGAGCCAAAAAGTTCTTTCAGAAGACAGACAGCTTTTCCAACTGGATACAAAAGCAGTAGCTTAATTAAGAACAGTCGAGTAAGTGGCTATTAAAGCTGTGTTATAAACAGGACCAACCACAGCAGTGAACCCAATTCTGAAGCACCCAGCGCAGCTGATCTCTATAGCTGGTAGAAACCCTAATGCTCAGTCTGCAGACCCTGCTTCCAGACCATGCTAAAAGACCATCTGCTGGAAGCCTGGCCCTGGCTTAGTGCTGAGGAAACCCTACAGGAGGTGGAGCCAGTGAGGTCGTGGGTGATGGGGCTTCTTCCTCTGTCTGCCTGTACCTGGCTTTGAGGTAACTGACTTTGCCTCACCCCTCCCACAGTGGTGTCACCCTCACAGGCCCCTGAGCCTCAGGAATGGATAGTTGGCCCTGACAGCTGCAGAACGGAGCCACAAGCCTCCTCTCTGAGTCTGCTGATTCTTGTTCCAGTGAGGAAACCCTTGGAGCAGAGCTTCCTGCTGTATGGACTGTGACCTCAGGAGAGCAGTGGGGGTGACCGCTGGGCTGGCCTGCCTGTCTGCTAAGGCAGCTGGGATTGCTCCATCCAGCTGGATGTGCGTGGAGCTCCTTGTCCTTCTCTAGGCTGGGCAGGCCAGGGGCAGTGCTGAGCCCATTTCCAGGTGCGCTCTGCATATACTGGCTTGAGGACCCAGCTGCATGCCCAGCTCAGTGTGGTTCTGGTTCTGGTTCTGAGGAGCCCCTCATGGGTTCCACAAGCCTTAAAGCCAGGATTCCGAAGTAAGCTATGGTAGAAACTGAATTTGGAGCAGGCACAGGTTTATACCACATTTTGAATTGCGTATCTTAGGCCCTGCACTGTCCCTGGCTGGCATGTGGTTTCTGCAACACAACTGATCGCTCTGTGCTTAGTTTTGCCACTCCCACCATGTCCCCCATATCAGCAAAGACAGTTCAGATTTGTCCCAAATGGTGGCTCCAGAACCTCTCCTCTCCGAGACCAAGAGGTTCCAGAGCACCTAGCACTGTGCCCGGCAAGCTCCTGAGCTCACCGTGCTCAGAAGCCAGCTGGTATTGGGGTCTCTGGTGCCCTCTCCTGAGGTCGCTCCCATCCTGTGTCCTCCCTGCTGTCCAAGAAAGAATCCTACAGTGACTGGAACACAGGTTGGCCAGTGTAGGGCTCAGACAGCGTGATTCTGTGCAGCTGAAGGGGAAGCAAAACTCTCGGGCCGTGCGGGCCTCTCAGTGCAGAACGTGCATGGCCCCAACCACTCAAGCTGCTGGTCAAGGGGAAGGCAAACTGCACAGCCAGCAGGTCAGGTCTAGGAAGCTCCAGAAGCTGCCCCTGAGGCCTCTGCCTCACACCTGCCCTTCCGTCTGGGGGAATGGGCTGTGCCCTTGGGCTCCGGGGCAGAGCCTGGGTGGGCTGTGCCTCTGTGTTTATTTATTACACCTTCATACCTAAGCTGCTCCCCCGGTCTCATAAATTGCTCAGGAAGATGAAGTCGCTGATCATCAGAACCAACATGACACATTATTTCCCATTTCTCCTTCCTGTGCTCATTAAATTTACACTGGAGCTGTTATTTCTTGGTAACTCAAAGCTATTTCTAAGTGGCCAACAAACTGTTCCTATTTTCTTGTTTATGTTTAACAATTGTGAAAATGATGTTCTTTCTAATAGAAAGAACTGAGGAGGCCATTAATATCAGGATATTGGTATCAGACCCATTCTCACCCTCTGGACCTGATCACGCAGCTGCCAGGAGCATGGTTACCATGGCAACAGCCAGAGATGGCAGTGCCTCCATGCTAAGCATTCCTCTGTCAGTGTAGGATTTTTTTTTTTTTTTTAGGTTTTTTTGAGACAGGGTCTCACTATGTAGTTCAGGCTGGCCCTGAGCTCAGCCTCAAACTCACATCATAGCAATCCTCCTGCCTCTGCCTCCCGAGTACTGGGTTTACAGGTGTGAGCCACCACGTCCAGCACTGTGGTATGTGGTATGTGGTACTGACTGCTGCTGGGTGTGAGTCTCCACATCCAGTATTGTATGTGGTTAACGAGGATCGAACCCTGGTCCTTGTGCTTGCAAGACAGGCACTGGAGAGAAGAAGGAACCCTTCTCCACTGTTGGTGGGACTGTAGGCTCGTACAACCCCTGTGGAGATCAGTTTGGAGATTCCTCAAAAAGCTAGGATTGGAGGTCCCATTTGACTCGGCCATTGCCCTACTAGGTATATATACAAAAGAATTAAAAGACTCATATCACAGTGACATATGTGCACCCATGTTTATAGCAGCCCAATTTGTGATTGCTACATCTCGGAAACAACCCAAGTATCCATCAACTGGAGACTGGATAAAAAAGCTGTGGTTCTTCTACAGAATGGAGTATTACTCTGTCATAAAAATGATAAGTTTGAATCATCTCTACTTAAATGGACATACCTTGAGGATATCCTCATAAGTGAAATAAATAGGTCACAGATAGGTACATATCGCATCTTTTCTCTGGTATGAGAAAATAAAGATGTAAATGAGTTCTAGAATTGTATGTTATATATTGTGAAATAGAAAATGCTCAAAGTAAAATAGGGTGAAGGGGAAAAAATAATGAGATTATAACAAAAAAGTAAGGAAACAAATTTTATGTATGGGGGGGCGGTAGGGTGGGTAGGGCTACGGGAAAAAATGAGAATTAAGTTGTGTCTTAAACTGGTACAAATCCCCATTATGGAGTGCAATCATGATGTGTATATGTAATGTACCAATAAAGATTAAAAAAAGAAAAAAAAGACAGGTGCTGCAACCACTGAGCTAAATCCTCGGCCCAGGTTTTGTGGAGACATTCATGTTACTAGGGATGAGACACCACCCTTACGAACAATGTTGGATATTACTGTCCTCTTCTGAGGCTCTTTCCAAAATATTTCTAATTCCCTTCTTCATTGCCAGTTTCCTCACAATGCTTTAGATATAATTCTTTTTAAAAGAAACATTTCTTAGTCATACGCTCATGCCAAGTTGCCACTAGTGGACGAATTGTGAGCTTTAACACTGTGCTCTGTGGGTCTTGTCACTGTCAAGCTACATGAATTGTTTTGCTCCTTAGCAGAGGCTCTAGCAACCCTGAGAAGTAGCCTCTGTGCCAAGCTCAGACCTGGAGGAGAGGGTAGAGCACGCCATGCCTGGGCTCCTGCTATCCTTTCCTCTTGTGATGATGATGGTTGGACCACAGGGAGGAGAGGGATGAGGCGCGAGGTGGGGGAAGCATCCTCAGAAAGGCACCCCAGGTGCTTCCCAGGGAACCCAGCCTTCTGTCCTGCTCCACAGGCCACTGTGACAAAGCTGGATGTTCTGAACTGGAAACAAGTGAGCTAACAGATCCTCTATTCAAAGTGTTTTCCTAAAGGTCTCTTTCTCCACTTCTGCAATCACATTCACTTTCAGAGCATAAACTAGGTGCACATGTACAGAAAACCTGGTGGGTAAGAGGTCTTTCCCATCCCCAGGATCTCGGAGAAGCTAGCCCTGTGGTGGGACCCTGGGCCTGAGTCAAGAAGGCTATAAACTGGGGGCTCTCCAGGACCTCCTGAGACCAGTGGCACTGCATGAGGGTGCAGCCTTCTACTCTGGACAGTGGGGTCTGCTTCTCATGCACAGAAGCCACACTGCTCATGCCAGCCTTGGACACTGCTGGCCCACTCCAGGCACACCTCATGGGTACAGGCCAGGAGGCCTGCAACAACCTTCTTGGCACACAGCTGTTGCGGGCAGTTTCGATGTAGACAACTATCTTGACCCTGGGGACAGAAGTCTAGGGCAGGTACAGAAGACAATGGTCTCCTGCAGCTACACCTGAGCACCCAACCTAGTCAGGGCCACCAGGCACCAGCCAGACCATAGGACACTGTGTGTATATGGCACTAGCATTGGGCACTGGGCTCACGCTCCACTTAATGGTGGTGACAGTGACAGTGAAAAGGAACAGGACAACATAGCCGAATCACATCACAGAGTGGGGTCTGTCCCTTAAGATGCCATCACCCTCCAGGCAGCGTCTCCCTGCCCTACAGAGGATGAGGACAGTGTCAAGGAGCCCCTCACGGATGGTGGATGGGGTGACGTCATGGTCTTCCTCACTTGGCTGACCTACAGCCCCCTTCAGACACATTAGACTTGTGGGATCCAGCATCTCTGCTGTCTGTTTGCCCACCCTAACTCAAGGGCCCTGCTCCACAGCCTCTGGAGCTACACTGATATCCAGGGCCAGTCCCTCCACCTCACATCCCTGGAGCAAGCCAAACATGAGGAGGATAACACTCTTGGGCTGCAAGAGGCTCCCGAGGCCCCACTTCCTGGCAGTCCTGCCTGGGTGCCATTTCCACGTGCACTGCAGGAACAGTGGTTTGAGGAAATAATGGTCGTGCGGGGCTCAATGCCTCTGTCTGAGACACCATGGCAGATCTTACGCCCTCTCTCAGGAGAAATGGTCTTGCTGCTTTCCAGAGCCTCAGACCCTGGGAACTGAGACTGCCAGATCCACCCACATGGTGGAGAAATGCACAAGACAGTGGCTGTGGTAGAGCAAGACCAGAGTCCACACTCCTGCGTGGCTGAGTGCTGTGCTGCCCCTGCAGTGTCAACCCCACACTGCCAAACTGTACCCAGAAAGCCCTAATCAGATCACCAGGGCACAGCTGGTGCTTCCTGTGGAGCACAGCTCTACCCGGGTGTGGCCACTCGATTGGAATGTAAGGCCCTGCACAGTGGCTCACAGGGCAACTACTAAAGTTCCTGGTGACCAGCCAGTAAGTGGGTCATCCAAGAAGCCACATGGGCTGGAGCCACAACCCTTTGTGAGGTCATCTCAGAAACATGTGTCCTACACTGCCCCACTGCCACAAGGTCGTGGCCAGCTATGAGTCAGCAACAGTGGCAGCTGGGCCGGTACCAGAGTTGGCTCAGCACAAGGCAAGGCAACTTTGCCAGGTTATGTGGCTCCATGCCAGGAAATGGCCAAAGATTCATTTCAAAGCAGGCTTTATGGGAGTACATGGACCCAAGGCCGGGACACTCCCCAGGAACAGGGTGGCTGAGCTGAGCCTTTCTCGGTTGTATCCCAGCATGTCCTATGGGACCAGACCATGCTGAGGCCACAGGTCAACACCACCTTATATCTTAGGGATGTTCTTGCAGGGTTCATTGCCTTGGAGAGTGTGGAAGATATAGGCATTGTCCAAACATGTGCCTTTGCATTGCACTCTACCCATGGCCTCAACCTGGCCAGTCCACATCTGAGATCTGGTGATCGTGGCCCAGCATTGGCCAACAGAATGTACCTCACCCAGACCCTGCAGGCTGTGGGTGAGCTGCCATGGCCTGGCCTTTGTTTCTCAAATTCCTGATGTGTGGGTACAGGGATGTGGAAAAGAAGGGCATGCTGACGAAGACTTCAAGTGCCTCCTCACTGAGAATAAAGGCTATGCCCTGTATTTCAGATTGAAAGTGAAAGAGGTAAGTTTTTCACAATCTAGGCTCTCTTATCCTATCTCTCCTCCTGCCTCCCTGGCACAAGCTTGGTGGTATGCAGGCAACATGGCCCTTGATGGCTTAGACCTGACCCAGGTGCCTCTGAATCAAGGGCCTTGGCCTCTTGGCTACTGGAAGGCAGTGGTCCTGGGATGCAAAGGCTGCTGTGCAATCTGGACTTGGCAGCTGCCTTTGCAGAGAAAACAAAACAGCTCATAGAGTTTGTGAGCTACAATCTTCATCATGCAGTTGGCCCTATAGCCCATGTCTGTCAATGGGAGGAGCAGAAAAAGGCCCTGTCTCCAGGTGGCGGGCACGGGAAGTCAGTACCAGGCTCTCAGCACAGCATGCTTGGGCTGTGCTGGATCAGCAGCCACTGCTGCACTCTGGGCTCAGCCACACTGAGTGTATCAGAGCCAGAACTAGAGGAAAGGTGTCTCTGTTCACATACTTGATGGGGACCCACCCTGCACCCACCCCACATCTGACGGAGGTCCCCACAGATTGATGCACCATTCTCCATCCTTACTATGTCAAGCAGTAAGGACACGAGCGGGCGAGGCACTACGAGCCCGGTGGACAAGGCAGCAGGCTGTGCTTTGAGCGAACTTTGCATGTCAGGTTGAGGGCGATGAGGCCAGGCAGGTCCCCTTCCTGAATCAAGCTGTGTGGGGTGGGGGAGACATTGAGGGCAGCTCATGTCTGCCAGGCACCAGTGAAGACTGTGATGAATGACAGAAACAGAGCTCTCTATTACCAAACAATTAAACTGAGCATGTTTTAGTCTGTCAAGATTCCTAAATACTTCAGTCAGGGCTTAAACATGATCGAAGTCATGTGTCAGACAGGAGATGAAATCTTATGAATGGCCAACACCTGTACAAAATACTGCAGTTTGTCAACTCCCTCGGTGTGCTGGGACTGTGCTGCAGGGCCCAGCACTGAGGTGCCCAGCTCAGCAGTGGCTGCTCTGCTTAGTGTTTTGCAGTTCAGTCTTATGTTTATGTCCAGATGTTGCCCCTGGCAGGCGGGGCAGCTGTGCTGACCACCTCAGCACAGAAACAACTGGAGGAGGGGACCTACAGCTTGCCAAGCCCCACGAGGTCGATGGCAGAGTCCGCGTTAGAATTCAGTGGCCTCTCAGGTCTGATGTCCAAAAAGGTGCTGTAACAAACAGCCTTCTAATAGCCATTGTTACTGTCCTGCCCTGCAGTTTGAAGCCATTTCTGAGCAGAAACAAGCTTTAATAGAGACAAATATTCCCAATAATTAGCTCTAATGTTGCTTCAACAAATCCAGGAGACTGGTCACAACCTTTTCACGATCTTATAGAGCTGGGCTATTCCATGGAGGTCTATGGTCATATCCTCACTTAATTACAGAGTCCCTGGATGTACAGGTCATAGCTTATTGGTGCTGTGTAGCCACAGACCTGTGGGTCCCTCCGCCAATGGTTGCCCACCCTCCTGGTAGTTCAGGGGTGACCTGGGGACCATCAGCATGCTGTTGTACACCTGAAGATATATACCCAGGTTCTCACACATGGCACAGACAGAACTGGGCAGTTCTATTAATATTCAATCTGTGCAACTATTCTCTATTTGTTTAGCAAGGGTAATTTCAGAAGCTTATTTAGAATTTAAATTAAAATCTAACCAGAGAGATCACAGATCACTGATGATGTCCAGGGATTAAGCTCTCTTGCCACAATGCCTTCTTAAAATGTGTGGTGAACCCGTAGTGAGGCCTGTATCTTCCCATAGGCAGGGCCCCTGGCACAGTTCACAACTATTCTCAAAGGAAGTGCTTTTCTACACCTCTCTCCTGTGTTCACCCTGCAGCACAATGCCATGTGAACCCTATAAAGAAAGCAGAAAACAGTGATCTGAAGTGGACCCGGAGCACAGATGGATCACAGTCGGGAGTTCAGGCCCATTGTGGCCTCTGTGCATACAGAGGCCCTAGGGGAGAAGCCTAGCAAGTGCCGCGTCCTCAGGGAGATTTCTGGGCACCAGCCACCCATGGACTGCTGGTGCCCAGCAGAGTGGCATCTTTCAGCTACAGAAGATGGTCTTTAGTAATTAGTTTTTAATAAGTTTTTTTCAGTGAGGATTTCAAAGGAGAATAGCGTTCTGTACTATGGGTAAATTTGTTTCTTTTTACTGTATTTATAAATTAATCCAGACTTTATGCCCTGGTCGCTGGTCACTACTTCCCATCACTACAGGAGCTGGCTTGGCATGAAACCACACAGCTAGTGAGACATAGTCCTGGCCTGTGAGCCCTTTGTGGGCAACAGATCATGGTGGTGCAAGAGATTTAACAGGGACTGGGTCAGGCCAGGCTGGCTCCAGGGCTCTGGGCTCCTAATTAGCCAACAGATACAATACAAGCCCCAAAAAGAAGCTTGAGATTCTATCAACTAGGCCCAGCACCCAGAGAGTCTGAGCAGTGCTTCATCAGCAGGAAACATCAAGCCTCCAACTCGTGAAATACGCTTGCTTTGCTTATTTCTGTGAACATCTTAAAAGAGAATGTCTGTTCTACCTCATTTGAACAGAACTATTTTGTGATCATCTACAGCTCACTTTCTTTGTCTGCCAGAACTCTTTTGAGGAAATACATCAGGACCTACATTATGTCCATGTCAAATTCTCTCTTTAGATCTAAGTGCCTTTCTGTTTCTCTGGGGATAGTCGAGTGAACTCGCTGTTTGGTCTGCCCATGTCCTCTCAGCTTCTTACCCACACTGGTCCATGCCAAGGTAAGACCTCTGTACCCCTCATCCTGACGTAAGGTAAGAGTGCACTAGGCAGGCTTCACCAGGGTAAATAGTATTCCTCAAATGACTCTCATCATCTACATAAGGCAAATATCTTATATTAGGGAATTAAAAATTCAGATTTAAAATATTTGTGTTCACAACAATAAAGGAAGAACAAGGAATTTTTCTTGACAGAGGCGGAGGAGGCCACCCTTAGCGCAAGGGCCAACATCCTGTTTCCACAGAGAAATGTCCTTGCTCTTAGGACTCAGAATCCGGGAGGCACACAGCTCCTCTCAAGTGTTCTGTACAGAATGTATGTGCTACTTCACAAAAGAAGGAAGTAGATGTAGCAGGACTGGATGACGGTCCTGGCAGCTGGGCAGCTCACTCCCACTCTGCGAAGGGTCCACTGTTGTGGTAACACGGGGCTGCTTTCTGGGATGTGCCCCTTGCTGTCAGGGCACTGTATGCTTCACATAGAGCCTCACCGGGGCGGTCAGCGCCCTGCTTCCTCCCCATCAGCTTTGGCTCTGGGGACCACAGTCCTAGACGATTCTGCCCTGACGTGGCAGCTGAGCTTTCCTGTGGCTGTGGTGGCAGAGCTCGGACTCGGAGCATGCTGGTGCCTGGGGGAACTTCCTGTCCCGACACCGTGGGCCTCTCTGGGGAGCCTGCTTTCCATCCTGAGCTTGCTGTGCTGGCTCTCCACAGTGGAAACTGTGCACCTTTTCCCTCTGCCCAGACCTCCTTCCTTCCAACTTGTCAGTTTATAAATCTGCTTGAGAAGCAGGTTGGCTCAAAATGACCAGCCGAGGGCTTCCTGGAGCATTCCTTCCTGTACTGCCAGCCTCCCCTGGACACTGTTCGCCTACAGCCTCAGCGCAGCCTGGAGGCCCATCCGCAGATGGCGTCTAAAGGACAGAAGGCTGGTACCCTCACTGCTCTGCAGTTCCAACAACAGGAAGCCGCAGACCCTCAGTCACTACACATGAACCTGCTTCCACCCTGTCAGGCCCAGGATCCAGCAACCGCCATGTGACCGCGGGCCCAGGAGTCACACTCCCTCAGGTCTCCCCAGGGCTGGAGATGATCCAGACCACACATTCTCCTCCAGAACTCCTTCTGAGACAAAATGCCTCCCCAGACTCCCTACAGCTTTTGGCTTTCCCTGCCCTGATCATGTCAGGGATGCCTGCTGTGTGCCACTAGGACAGGCTGTGAGGACTAGAGCCAGTTGGCCTGCTCCTGCCAGCCCCGGAGTGTGGACATTAGGACTGGCTGGCTCTTGTCCATCCCTACCACATACTCTCCTCCCCAAAGCTGTTCCCAATACCCTTTCCTGGGGCTCCCTTGGACCCAAGGGGGTTGTGACCTCAGTGATGACTGGCATTGGTGCCAGCAGCTTTGGAATGACAGATGTTTGGCTGACATGTTTGCCCAGAGGCAGAGCAGGCTGCACTACACCTGGGGTAGTGGGGGACAGAGGGACCCCTAAGGTCATGAAAGGGGAAGAGGAGCTCACACATCCAGCAGATGTCCTGAGGGCCCTGGATGAGCCCAGCCAAACCTGTAGCACATGGGCTCGCGGACACCAGGCACCACTCTCGCCTACAGCCACTGCCACTGGGTGCGGGCACACCAGCAGGGCCTGGAGATGTGATGAATGACTCACTCAGAAAGCTGTTCACGTCAAAGACATGCTGCCACTAACCTCCCTGCAGCCCTCCCTCACTTCAAACACGCCCATCCATCGTCCTTGTCATTTCCTGCAGCAGCTCTGGAGTCCTCTTTCCTGAGTGTCTTAAACTGTGTGTGCCAGCTGCCTCAGTGTCCTGAATTGATTCCAGAAGTTGACATTTCAGGGCCATTTTGATTTTGGGGCAGAGCCAGAGGTCACACAGTGCCAGACCCAGTGGATAGCGGGATAAGGATGCAGCAGCACGTTTTCACGAGCTGCCTTTCCTAGGACAGCTCTCGGCAGCAGCACTCACGGTTTCTATTTCACATCTCATAGAGACACTCAGGAAAGAAGATTTTGGAATTGCTTGAGAAAGCACAAGGACTGTGAATGTGTTCAAGGTCAGAGAAAGGGTCTAGGAGGCATTCATAGGAGCATGTCCTTTACTATAATGAACATTTAAAATTAAGCATTCATTGTATAGTCTGATTATTCTTTCTATATGGTCACCCATGGTCTCTGTGGTGTGGAAAGGTAATTTCATCCTATTACCAAATTCAATAAAACCACCGAAGTCCCGACCCGCGGATATCCTGGGACCATCGTGACGATGAATGCCATGAAGCAGACCCTCTGCTTTCAGCCTTGCTGGCCTCGCTGCCAGGCTGTGGCTGGCTGAGGGTCGTCACTCCAGCAGCCTCAGAACCTGATGTGATGGAGAAACTGCAGTGAAAACTCAGTCACTGAGGAGAGCTCTAATGAGTATGCATTTCAGGTGAAAGAGCCCCAGATGCAAAAAATGAAAGGGAGCAAAAGGCAGGCAGCATCTGTGGCTCACACCAGCTCTCACACACAGCAGAGGAGCTCAGAGGGGAGGTCACCCACCAGGAAGATGACACGGCTTCCTGGCGAGGGTCCAGAAAGCTCAAATATCTGAACTTCATGCTTTGGACAAGTTTTTATTACTTTCAGCTTTGATGTGACTTCACCTTTCCCTCGTGTACTATGCTGAGTTGAAAAGCATATACCAACTTGCAGGCCTCAGAGGAACCACAGCTGTGAGAAAAGGGCCTTCTCTTTCAGAAGTCTAGAGCAGCGCAGCATTCAACAGATGCTGAAACAGGAGGGAAGGAGCAGTGCCAAGCCAGACCAGCTCTTGCCAGTCAGGCGGTGAGGAGACCAAATGGGACTGAGGAGCTCAGGAAGTGTCACGCTAGGAGATTACGGGACTCCGTTGGTGGCCGTGGCAGGCTGAGGTAACAAGATCATCATGGGTCAGCACGCAGGGGATGCGCTGTGCAGTATTTGGGGAATGCAATGATTTGTTTATTTGGGTTAAGGCTTCTTTGACGGAGGGAGCGTCACTGGCATGACCAGCTTGGTCCAGAGCATACGGCTTTAATTTCAGGCTGAGCATCTATGCCCAATGTGGGATTCATTTTTGCTTGTTCAATGTATAATGTGGATTTCTCAAAGGTTTTTGAGTAATGACATATATCAAATTGAAGGTCAAGAAATTTAACATCAAGTGAGTTAGAGCAGGAAGAGATTCAACATGGTAGCTGAACTGCGAGGATCGCAGTAAAGTATAACTATAAGAAGTAAAGTATAGAAGTAAAGTATAAGTACAATAGAACTGTGAGAGACAGATCTTATTTCATGTGTGTTTAAGACACCATTCACTGTAATATCTGTATATGATCTTCATCCTTGTCTGGCTGGAGTTCCTAAAACTCCTCTACTTTCCTAAGTAGTAAAAGCTACACAGACAAAGAGTCTGTATCCCCTGTTACAAGTCCCTTGTCCACTCCTGAGCTGTGCCAAGATGGAGTCCCTTAGGAGCCCCTAGACCAGTGAAGGAAGGGGATGGATACAGGAACACAGCCACACAGCTGTGGGCCACTGCCAACTTCCAGGGTCAAAGGTCAGGCTCATCACCATGGCCACGGGCTCCCCCTACATGCTTGTGAAGCCCCCACGGAGCCCTCAGCATCAGCCGCATGAACTTCAGTGAGGGCAGGAAACTCAGTCAGCAGGCTCCCCACCTGGCCTTCGCAGAGGTCAAACCCTTTGTGACACACGAGCCAAACATGACTAGTTTGCCTGAATGCAAGGAACCTTATTGGCAAGTTACTGAACCTAAGGAAGGGGTTGTGGGCTCCCAACTTACAGCCAGTGGGTCACAAACTGGACAGTGGCCTGCCGTGCTGGTGTCTGTAGGACGGAGTCACAGGCTCAAGGGTCTGAGGCCGACTCCAGGGAGCTAGACTGAGTTAAGTAACACTGAGCTGTATCCTTAAGGACAGAAAATACTTCTGGGAGGAACCTCACACATCTCGGAGACAGAAATACTACAGTGAGTATAGTGAAGTTAGAATCAGGTTTCATTTCATTTGGTATGGCGTGGACCAAGGCCCCTCCCATAACTCATTGCTATGACAGTGAGGGTTGTGTGAGGTGTGGCTTTGAAGAGGTGCTCAGGCCACAGACACTGCCTCGTGAGCAGGTTGGTCACCCTCAACAAGGATGGGATCCCTGATCCAGGAGCTTTTCCTCTCCCCTTCCTTCCCTCTGTATTCTGTGTGATCTCACGTCCTGTGCTGATGTCCTCTGGATTTTCTGTTTTCTCTTTCTTGTGGGCTCCTGACTTCTCTACCTATTCCCATCTCTGGTCTACATCCCACAGTGAAAAGGAAGCCGGTCACACAACCCTGCTGATACCACTGGCATGGCTGATCCTTCAGAGTGGAAGAATAGAAAGACTGGGGTCAGAGAGGAAGGAGTTTTGTGTAAACAAAATCTCACTGTCCTTATCAGCTGAAAGGCAAGGAGAAAGTGACTCCATTGGCTCTGCCTCTGGAGGATTCCAAGGTGGACCCTCCTTGTCACTGAACTGTCTCCACCCACAAAACACATACAAAAACCCTGCCTCTATTCTCCACAGGCTGTCCGGAGCCAGCCACACTTGCAGAGCGTGACATGCCTCCCAAGTGTAATGACAGTGTCTGCTTCATCCACAACCTTTGAAACTTTGCAGACACAAAGTAGGTGCCAAGTAAAACTGTGCACACTACACGAGTCTGTGGAGCACAGCTTCCATGGAGGACATGATGAGAACTGAAGCCATCATGTTCAAGGTCAAGTAGAAGCACTGCTCTGCCTTTTTCACTGGCATAGAAGAATAACTGGGGATAGCATGGTTTTGACATCTAAAGTGAATGTTTAAAGTATTTTAAAGTGTATCATTCATACCTGTAACTTACACAGTGAAAGGTCCACTGTATTTCTGTCATCTAAAAAGATCTACAATTTGTTTCCTTTTCTTGGCACTTCCCACCTGCTTCCAGGCAGGATGATGGCCTCAATCACCCTTCCCCAGCCTGCAGTTAATCTGTCTAGTCGTGAAATGGGCCTTTCCATCCATGGGACACACAACAGAAAACAGAAGCACAAAACACAAAAGCTCAGCATCGCAGAGCCAGATTAGAACCTTTGGGACTACAGATAAGTTTGCAGAGTGAAAGCAGAGGACATATGTGGACCTGTGTGGTGTGGTGCACACACACACACACACACACACACACAAACACACACACACACACTCTCATGCCTCAGCCTAGGTGGAATTCAGTGACCAAGGTACTTGGCACTCACTTCACAAGTGAAGGACACGGTAAGTCAAGGCTCCTGGAAGAGTCAAAGGCTCAGGACTTCACTGCCAGTGAGGGCCCGCGAGAACAGCTCAGCATGCCATCCAGAGCACCCCCCCCCCCACATTGGTCAAGTGACCAGAAGCAGCACTTGTCCTTCTAACAAACTACCAGGGAAGGCATAAGGAGAGCAGGGAGGTGGGTGAAGTCTCCAGAACCTCTGAGAACCTCTGCCTCATAAGGAGAGAGGGGTAAGGCTAGGGAGAGAAAAGTACCAGGAGGGAAGATTTGGCTCAGGACAAGCTGCGACGAGGCTAGTGTGCAGGGATGGAGTGGTTGTCGGGTGTCCCTCAGTCAGCAGGCGCAGGGCTCCGGTGGGCACAGGGGACAAAGTAACTGGACGCGAAGGGAAGGTGGTAGCATAACTTCACCTAGAAGGGCCATATAGCAAGAAGCAGGGAGGCAGTGACTCTAGGAGGTGAAGTCTGTCACCTACCTGCCTCCCTCCTGGGCCCAGGCACAGTGATGTGAGGGGCATGTGACACAGTGGCAGCACACACAACCCCAGCTGGGCCTGATGACGTGGACGAGGGAGGCGGCATAGGGAGAAGTACATGGGACAGGGTGTGCGCAGTTCATAAGGACACAATTACCAAGGGCACAGAGATGTTGGATGCGCCCACGATGGGACAAGAGGGGACACTTGGCTGGCGTTCAGAGAGGTGGATGATGTCTCCAAGGTCAAGGCCATATACACCTCGTGGTGTTCTGGCTGAGTGTGATCCTGGTCTTCAACCTATAATGACACGATTGAGTGATTCATTGTGCATTGTTAAATACATTCAGATGTAAGCACTGCTATTCATTTCCAAGAGTTGGAATAAGAGATTTCCCAGGGACTAGCAGAATGATAGGCAAAAGATGCACGATAGGGAGGGATGTTGGCTGGGTCTGAGGGCAGAGGTCCCTGCAGAGCACATGCAGGTCCCTTGTGTTCATGGGGTGAGCTCCAGTGACACTTGACTGCACTTGGTGATGAAAGGCCAGAGTGACACCGATTTACCTGACAAATCAAAATCATGTATCCATTACAACAAAATAGCTTCTGAAATATTCTAAAAGCCTGTCTGCACCTCTCAACAGAGCTGGCTGTCCCTTCAGAGCAGACAATAAGGATGCCACAGTAGAGGTCATGGTGACAGCACAAGAAGGCTGGCATACAGGGAGATGTGGTCTAGGGCCCCAGGGTGAAAGAGGATCTGTGGCTGTCCTCCCTGGAGCCTGGGCTGAGGCCAGTCATGGGCATGAGAAGCATGCCGAGCTAATGGGGCTTTCATAAACACCTTGGGCCACTTTCCTCTCACAAACAGATGGGCAGCTGCTGGACTGAGGCCACCTGTCCTGAGAACAGCTCCACAGGTACCATGGGGACAGTGCTCCTGCATGTCTGCACTCAGAACAGGGGCTGGTCACATCTGCAGCAGTGTCTGGGGAGAGGAGAAATGGAAATATCCCTGAGTCCCCATTTCCAGGGGTTGGTGGCTGCCCCCCCTGAAGCTCCCATACTTGCTCCAGCTGTGAGCTCTGCCCCATGGCTATTTCTGGAACAGTCTCTGCTTCTCTAGTTTCTCCAAAGTCCGAAGATCTTGTCTGAAATCAGTGAGACCTTGGCACCTCACCCCAAAAGACTGGCACTGGCAGAAGCTCCCTGGAAGGGCAAGTTCTGAAGTGCCACCTTCCACTCCTGCTCAGGACAGCATGCTGGGCTTTCAGACCTTATATAGCCTCACAGCCAGGAGTTGGTAGACTTGAGGGTGTCAGTGCCAATGGATGATGTGGACAGAGATGTAGATACAAATATAGGAACAGAAACTGAAGGGATTTATGATGGGAACTGGCTGTGTGACTTGGGAAGTAGAGAATCTCTCTGTCTGCTGCCTGGAGGCCAGGGAAGTGGGCAGTAACTTAGGCGCAATCCAAGCCCTCTGTCTAGAGGACAGAAGACGGACATCACAGCTCCAGAAGAGATGGTGTTACTGCCCTCTCTCCACCTCTTGGCTCTCCTGGACCTCTATAGGTTTGACAACGTCCCCCTGCATGGTTGTAGCCATCATCACTCTGTCTACATTCAGGCAGTGATCTCATGAGGATGTCCTCACAGACTCCCCATGGATATTGCCTCCTGCTATGCAGGCACCCTCAGCCCAGTCCCAGACATGGACTCCTCTTAAAGGGTGGCAGTGACTAGGAAAGAAGCTGCCTGAACACCCCATCATGCTCCTCTCTTAAAGGGTATGTTTGTCATTTACTTGTCACTGAGACCAACTCCCTAACACCCACAACTTCAGGGGAATTGTGTTTGCTTCCCAGCTCCAGTGGGCTCAGTCCCTGGTCAGCTGCCCCAAGACAGAGACAGAGTGGTGGGAGAGCCCGAGGGAGGGCATGCATGGCAGCCAGGAAGCAGGGAAGAGAGGAGCAGGGGCAAGAAGGCGCCCTTGCAGGCACGGCTAACTGTGGCCATCTCTTCTGACAGCCTCACCTCCTAACGCGTGAGACTTTTGGAGCATTTTCTATCTAAGCTGTGGAAAAGGGTACAACACACACCAGATTAGCCAGAGGATGAGATAATGCAGATGTGACATTCATAGCACTGAAGTGTGCTGGAATAGGGGTGCCCTGCAGGGGACACAGAGGCTTCTGGGTGCTTGGATCCTGGACAGCTGCTCTGTCTGTCAGCTCTGGTGACACGTGTGAGCTGCAGGAGAGCTGGCTGGGTCACAGCATACTCCAGTAGGTCCTGTGGGGATGCCTCCCCCCAGGAACTTCACAATCCCTGGACATAGCCTTGTCTGCCATGGTTGGCAGGGGTCACACCACCCCCAAATGTACGCTAGGTCCAGTCTCCGCAACAGGACTGCACCCGTCAGCCTTCGCCGAGCGCCTAGTGAAAATTTCTGGATGGTAATGACCCATGAGATTCTGAGCGGCCCACACATCTTCTAAGGCCTCCGTTGCAGAGGACACGTAACAAAACTGGTCAGCTGCACGCGGGGAGAAGTGCTGTGGAAGAAAGGGTCCCATTTAGCAAAGATGCACGCCCCATCCACAAGCAGTCACAAAGTCGTGGCCTGGGCGCTGAGCTGCAATTATCCACCAGGAAGAGCCGAGCACTGGCTCGGCTGCGCAATTATCTCGCTCAAGTCACTGTGCTTGCTAAAGCGGAGAAATGCTGACCAAGGCCCATGCCTCTCTGGAGAGGCAGAAAGTGTGGCAGTTCATTAGCAGGCTGGGCACCTCCCCACTGACTTCCACACCATGTAAGGTCACAATTAAAATTCAGAGTTAATGCCAAAGTAACCAGCCTGTGCGAGGCCGTTCTGGGCAGTTTTTTTGCCATCACTCCCTGGCACCTTCACACGTGGCCACTCTGCACAGTTCGGTGGTGACACTTGACAGGAGGACCCACAGCGTCACCATCAGCAAATGGAGCTCAGACCCCTACATGGCGGCAGTCTGACCACCCCATGGCCCCCACGCTGTGTGTGGGTTTTCGGTGCGGTGCATGTTGGGTTGGGCCAGGGAGGAGTGGCCAACCTCATCTACTTCCAGGGCACTGGCCTCAGCAAACTCTCTAAAAATAGACATGTAGGTGTTTCCCATTGACCTGCATGCCCTCCAAACAACAACCAGAGTGTCTCCAAGACGTTAGTGTTGCGACGCAGCCTAGGTATTTCTTCACAAATGCCCATGTCTACTGGTGACTGCTGGTGATCCCCCACAGCGGTCAGCCATCAGGACAGGACCAGACACACGCTGGTCCTGTTCACCAGTAACGCGGCCACGGCAAAGCTACTTTCAGTCACCAGTTGTCTGAGGAAATGCTTTCATCTGGCTCTAGGAAAGGAGGTTCCCTTGCTGTAGCTCCTTCATACTGGGGTGGAGAAGTGCTCACGCCTCCATGCCGCTGAGGGTGCGGAGAGAAGGAAACCATGGGGACAGTGGAGGGCTGGACAAGTCCACCGCTCTGGAGAAGAGGCTGGATGCTTGTTGAAGCATTGAGGACTACGTGTGACCTGAGAGCCCACGCCAAGGACATGCCCAACGGGAGCAAGTCACCCCGTGTTAGGCACCTGCACCCTACAGCCACGGCAGCACTACCACGCAGCAGAGACACAGGGCAGCCCTCATGTCCATGCACAGACAAGTGGACACAGGATGTGGCTCATGCGCATGTGGGACACTGCTCAGCCTTGGAGAGAAGGGGCTCCTGCATGCTGTGACTGAGATGGGATGCAAGGCAGGTCTCCCAAGGGACAAGCTTGACATATGAGGGCCGAGAGATGGGTGACACAGGGTGACCACAGGCAAGGGCAAAGTACACATGGCCAGCCCTGCATTGAAAGAAGGCAGAGGTCCAGGAAGCCTGAGGACTATGCCTGTGACAAGTTCGACAGAGTTTGTTAGATAGGGAGCTTTCAGTTCTCTTGTCACCAAGGGCCAGTGTGAGGTGCCAGCTACGTTCATTTGCTTCTCTAGAATAACCATTGCTCCATCCAGACCCTACAACATCATGCCACCAACCTAACAAACAAAGGCAAGTTATAAATAGCAGCCTGAGTCCAGCTGAGCGCAGTAACGCCACCCAGAACTGCCTCTGAGCTCAGGATGAGTGTGGTCGCAGCCTGGGCCGGCGCGTCCGCTACGCTCTGGCCACTTAACGTCTGCAAGCACCATCCTGTGCCATCCATCTTCTCTGTCCTTCTTTTTCCTTGGCCTAGCTCCTATGGAAGCCCTGCTCCTGCTCCCTGCCTGTGTGTCCTCCTTCCTGGGCCCAGCAGCCATTCTCAGTCCTTTCCTCTTTCGAGGACCCTCCAGCAGACCCTCAGAACTAGCCAAAGTTTGAGAGGCAAACAGGAGCCTTGGATCAAAGTCCCAGCAAATGTGCCCTTGGCCACTTTGGAGAGAGGCTTGCAGTGACTCAGGGCCTCCCCAGTCTGGGCCCTACATGCTTGCTACTCCCTGCTCTCCCACTCCAGAAGCTCTGTCCCCTCAGAATTCCTCCTCCTCTGGGTGCTGCTGGAAGAACTCAGGTTCCATGGCCTGTGTGTGTTTCTCCTCGGCCCCTGCTGCAGGTGATCCCAGCTTGTAGTGCCCATCTCCAAGGGCCCTTTTCTGCCGCTGAGCCCGGTGAGTTAGGATCAGTCTGGTTCCAGGTCAGCCGGCCCCTCTCCCTTGGTCACTGTGTGAGGACAAGGAAGTTTCCTTGGAATCCCTGGTGTCTCGCCTACTGCACAGCCTACTGGCACTCACCATGGGCTCCACGTTCCAGGTGACAGATTTGAAGGATGGCTTTGCAAAGAGATTTGAGCTGGAATCTGCCTATGGTCTTGTGAAGCAGAGCCTATTTCTAAACAGAAAGGAACCTGTTCACAACACTCGTCACACAGGGGCTGATGTAGGTGCCAATGAGTGAAACGTGGACAGGCTGCAACCCCAGAGCAGAAGTCCAGGCCACACGCAAGCTGGGCCTGGGAGAGGAGCACAGGGGCTCACAATTCATACATGCTGGCTGAAGCAGGTCTGCTTGGCTCACAAGCCACATCCTGTGTCCACTCACATCACAGCAATCCTCCTGCCTCTGCCTCCCGAGTGCTGGGATTACAGGCATGAGCACCACGCCTGGCACTGTGGTTTGTGGTACTAGTTGCTGCTGGGGTGAGTCTCCACACCCAGTATGGTATGTGGTTACCGGGGATCGAACCCGGGTCCTTGCGCTTGACTCATTTCCGAACAGCTTTTCCACTAAACCAGGCCATGCATGGGGCCCTGAGTGCCAACATAGATGGAGTCTGCTGACCTCAGGCCTGGAATGTTTCAGATGAAACCCATCTGGACACATCTCCGTGGCTTGCGATTCACATTATTCACTCACAAGTATTCCATATTTTCTTTCCTGTTGGACATGGTGCCTGCTTCCAGTGCTCCCAGCCCTGTGGCCATGCTCAGGCCAGCTGATCCTTGATTCCCTGGCTGGTTGACAGGACCTGTGGGACCTGTCTGCCTGCAGTCTCTCCTGCCCCTCCTGGGACCATGTGCTCTGGATCTCTGCCTGAGCTGAAGCTACAGATTCTTGTGCTGCTCGACTACCATTTATGGGCTGATTAAGAGTTTTGTGATGGACAAGAAGTTCTTATCTTTCTGTTGCCACCGTCCTGCAGCAGCTGAGGTTTGGAATCATTCCATCATGCAGCGTTTTCTACCTGGGCTGTTGAGTGCCCCAGACTGTAGCCCCAGCAGAGCAAGCTGCCCAGCCTGGAGCCTTCATGGCTCGGTCCTCCCCGCCTTCCTTCCCATCCTCTTCCCTGTCCACTTCCTGCCCACTGACCCAGGGGTTGGCCTTTTCCTTTGTCCTCGATCCTTCCACCTCGATCTTCTGGGCCCTCTCTCCCCTTTCTGCTGCCACACTCCTCTCCTCACCCTATCTCAGGAAGACTGCTCTCCTGACTTCCGCTGACCTGCTCACTCTATTTGCTCCTTGTAGGCCCTGCATTTGCTTCTGACCCACGGTGATCCCAGGCCTGCTGGGCTCACTTCCATTATGAACTCCGAGGACACCCCGAGCCTATCCACCCTTCGCTCAACCTGCACAGCGTCTGCTGCTCTCCTTCCCCTGCTCCCAAGCTCTGTGATCTGCGGAAAGAGCTTGGCTCACTCCTTGCTCCTACCTGACCCTATTCCACCCCCAACTTCTTTGCTACCAACAGAGGCACCAAGAGGCCAACCTGTTGGTGGATCTGGTGTCACTTCTCCTCACCTGACCCTGACACCATTCTAGCTTTTCCTGTCTGTGGCCAAGCATTTGCTTTTTTGCCATTTTTAAGTGTGCCATTTGTTGAGCTAACACTATTCACATGACTGCACACCTATCAGGCCCATCTTTCTCCAGGATGCCCTCATCTTCCCAAACAGAAGCTCTGTGTCCTTTGCCTCAGACAGCCTCTGCTCTGCCAAGGACCTGTAAGACCCAAGAAATCCAAGCTGGCTGCTCCCCCCAGGACCAAGTTCAGGTGCTTCTCTCTAAATCCATTCAATTATTTTTCTAACTAGATTTGTCATTTTTATCCTACTTTGCATATATAAACGTCTAAAAGCATCTAGGAATACCACAAGGTTTACTGAGAAAGTAACAGCCCTGAGCCTCCTTCTCCACACCAACTCAACCCAGGAGAGCAGCCAGTCCACACTTCCAGTCTCCCTGCTGTCCCCCTGGGGCTCCTTCCTTTAACAGAGAACAGACCTCAATTCTGGTGCAATGAATCTGATGTCTAAATCATACCTGCAATTCGCACCTATACTGACTCCCCGTATCTTCCCAACACCACACTGCTTGTTAAAATCAACCCTGTACATTACACTACCTCTAGACCGGTACAGTTCACTGCAAGCCAACAGTAAGATGTTGTTACGTTTCTTTCTCGTATAACTCTTGAAACTTACTTGCTGCTGTGCATAATGCTCAGCACGGCATCTGTCCCACCCTGTGGCAGGTCTGTTCCTGTTCCTGTGCAGTCTGCATTGTGCTAGGTGAGGGTTCCCTTCACTTGAGCCCTGAGGCCTTGCTTTCTGCATCCATACCTTTCTCGCTCTCATGCTGCCCTTTGGTACATCCCCCAAGTCTTCCTGAACTGTGAGTCTGGGCACTGCCTGGCTGCCGAGGACCATGTGTCCATGTGGACTCCCTGACCATGGTGACTGCATCCTCCCCCAGGGAGCTGTTGGTGGGAGGAGCTGACACCATCTAGTTACACAGTGGTCTGTGCTCTGAATGCTTGTGTACACGCCAGGTCTAGGCAGCAGTGTGGGGTCTGCGTGATGGTCCATGAGCCTCTGTGACCCGAAGCCCTCATTTCCAGCCAGGGGATCCTCCTGGTCTTCCTGGAGGAGGCGCAGTCGCCATCACTATCCCCACACCCTGGACGAGGCCTCCCCCCTGCTGCCGTGCATCTTCTGCCCACAGTGACTTGGAAAGTGTGTTAATGAATTCTGCTCCATCTTTCTTCTACTTTCTCTTTCACCACCGATTTTTCATAAACTGATGCCTGAAGAACAGTGTGTTCATTCTCAGCCTCTGAGTGAACTGCTGAGCACTGAGACCCGGTGCGCTGGTGGGCAGCCGGCATTTTACACTAGCCGAAGCTCGGCCCTCTGGCCAGCTGAAGGCATCCTCCCATGATTAGACTGCATGGGGACGCAGGGGCTGACGATCTGTCCACTAGCTATTGCCAACAACATCTGTGGCCAACAGCTCTGCTATCCATGGAGAGTAAATAGATTTATTAGTTTTCATGGCTGGAACATGAAGGAAGCTGCCGGTGGTCTGAAATGGGAATTTAATTCACACTTCCTGTCCCTAGGAAGTTGTGGGGCCTTGGAGAACTACATGGGTCCAGGGAGTTTCTGTGACCTTAGAAAAGACTACACCTGAGGGCCGGAGTCAGCACCCCTGACTGAGCAAACAGACCACAGTGGGTCGCTGGCAAGGCCCAAGATTCCTGCGGATGTACAGAGGCAGGGAGCCAGCGCCTGCTGTGGCCTGCATTGCCCACTGTGCCCAGCAGCACAAGCTCCTTCGGAGTCATCAGCCACGTGGCCAGTAAAACCCACACGGGCACTGCACAGGCTGCTGGCCATGAAGTTCTGAGCTACTGCTCGCAGTGTCCAGCACAGGGTGGCAGTGGCAACCTGATTTCAAGCAGCTTCTTCATTTCTGAGAATTTTCAATACACTGTTACCTGAACCTTAAAGTAACTCAGAAAGCCCATCATTACTAATAATAATAAAAAAAGCTTTTGTTACTCTTGTGGAATTAGTGACTGTACCAGAGTGGACAATGCCAGTGTGCTCACAGGGGAGGGGTGTGGCCCTGGCTGTACCCTCCCTGGCACTGCATGGCACAAGAGAGCTCGTGTCACAAAGCACAGGTTAACTATGGCACGCAGTGGGTTAACCAGTGTGACAAGGTAGGGTGACTCCCAGGCTGCCTCACGCCCACACATCTCC
>PVIR01027182.1:0-23162 GCA_004026965.1 Petromus typicus
CATAACTGATTTTTAAACACCAGATTTAGACTTTAAAAAATAAGGCAATATGTTAAGGTATTATTTTATAATTGCCTACCACAAAACAACTTGGTACAGCACATCTTTTTATTTGACCTCCAAGATGTTTGGGTGATTAAAATATGCTTTTAAATGTTTTTATTATAATTTTATTAAAAATATCTTTCCTAGTAATATGAAAATAGTTCTGGTAAACTTCATAACCAGAAACAATGAAAATAATTATTAAGTCATCCAAAACAGAATATATTAATTTGTAATGAGAGTTTATTTAAGTTGATTGAGGAATAGAGATATGAAATGTTGCAAAGACACAATCGCACATCAGCTGTAAATGGTCAGGTGTAATTGTGAATGTATAACCCTTTACAGAGTCTTATTGTATATAAATCAATATAGACAGGATCTTTCAAGAACGTATTTTGTAAAACAGGATGGGTTTGTGTGTAATTAAGCAAAATCACAGGTGTAACAAATAGCAAGAAGATAGACTCTGTGTGCATTTGATTATTTCTTCACTTTTTTATAAAATTGGTATTTAAAAAGTATGAAACATGGAAACATTCTTTTACTTAGATTCAGGTAGAAATAAAGTGAGGTTTCTTAAATCTCCATGAATCTGTGCTGAGGTTTGAAATGGAAAAAATCTGCCATTCTACAAGCATCAGCCCCTGTAGCTGAACCTTGCCTAAAGCTAATGGCTACATGAGGACAAATTCAGAAGAAAGGGTGCAGCCCTGATGTATATTGAGAAGAAATGACTAGCCTTCATACCAAGCACACTGCTTCCTGCTCCCTAATCTATTCTGACAGTCTCCTACAGCAGGCCTTGTTTGTCAGCTGCCCCATACACACCAGATCTCCAGGGTCTGTCCGGACTATACAGAGCTGGGCCAGGTCCACAGCAGAGCACTGAGCTGGCTGGCGCCCAGCCTGCATCCCTTTGAGGGTGGCAGATGTGGTCCAGGCCCTCACTGTCTCTCTCGAACATTCACTTTGGAGAAAGAAAGTTTTCCACCAGACTTTTATTTTTCATTCTCTTTTAGATCCAAACCTTTCATATCTGCTAACATACATTTGTTCCTACACCCTTTGTGAGAACTTTTGTTTTAAACCTCATACATCAAACTTAACCTAGTATTCTTGGGAAAATTATAAAATGAATCCTTTCACTGATTTTTTTGTATTGTATTAGGACATACATTACAACATCTGTTTCATAGTTATGATAATAAATAATGGTTCACTTCTCAAGAGTGAGTTATAAAAATAATTGATTCTGACATTAACCCATCTATTTAATATGGTCTATAAAATGTTACAAAAAAATCCAAGTAATATGATTGTCTAGCAAAGGAACTGCTCTGCCGGCTGGATGAAGACTTCGGAGCTGGCTGAGGGGACTTCAGAGCCGCAGAGACCGTGGGAAGGTAGCAGCTGTCCCATCACGTGTGTCTATCCACTCGGCAGAGCTGAGTTCAAATCCAGTATTGGTTTCTATGGTCAAGAACAGTCCCAGCCTTGTGGACACTGATGTTGAATCTGCTACCCAGCCAGCTGGAAAGAAAAAGAAATCTGGGGGCAATTAAAATGAGAGTAGCCCCCCACCCCCGCCAAAAAAAAAATTGCTCTTAGACCATTTCTCTAAAATAACCAGCACATCCAAACATAGTGAAATAGAGAAGCAAATAAACGGTGCATCAGGAACTGGTTTCAGCCAGTAGAGCTGAGTCAGGTGTCCCTTCCAGGCCCACCAGCTGTGTTTGCCGCAGGATGCAGATCAGCCCTGGTAACCTGTGTGTGGGCTGCCTGTGCCCTGAGGCTCTGGGGGAAAAGGGATATCAGGGCCAGGGACATAGTCTGCTTCAGCAGTCAGAGGAGGGGTAAGGACAGCCAGGTCCTGGTCTCCTCATTAAGCCTCTCCACCACGTTCCCTCCAGGACCCAGCAGTAAAGCAATAGCTATTACCAGGGAAGAAACCTGTGTGACACTTCAGGGAGAGAGAGACTCCCGTCAGGCTCACAGCTGGCACCAGAATGCATCCAGGACACCATGGTGATAGCAGTCCCGGTGCCTCAAGGCTCCAGGAGCCCTTCTGATGGGAAAAAGAAACAGAGGGCCTGAGCTGGAGCCAGTGGAGGGGCGCGACACCTCCCCGGGGTCCCCAACTACCGTGCGGCAGACTCGTCTACCGAGCTGCCCAGGGAGATCAAAATGTATGGTGCATTTTTAAATTTTAGTAATGTATTACAGCAAAAGACCTATCACTATGAATCTCCTCACACCCTGCTCTCGTTTCAAACACACTTATGTCATCCTTCTATAGCAGTTCTCCAAGTCCTTTTGTGTGAGTGTCTTTTCAAGGTGTAATCTAAATTACAAGGCATGCTACTGCCTTGTGCCATCCACAGACAAGATAGGTGTCTGAACACATTACGGTGTATCCTGATCTACCTCATCCACTGGACCTGGTACTGTGCACCCTTTCACTGTTCTCTGGAGTCAAAAGGATGAGGAAAGGTGAACGTTTTGAGCCTATCAAGGACACTGAGGCAGACACAACAGTGCAATGAGACACTTGTGAAAGATGACTCCAGAGCTGCTGCTGAAAGGGGCAAAAGATGGGACAAGTGTTTTTGAAGTAAGGAGAGTATTTGGAGGAAGAGGCACGGCATTGTGTCTTTTACCATAATAAGTTAAAAAGAAAAATGTACATATTCATTGTACATTTGTCATACCTTGAATTCTTTTCTATATTTTTTAACATGGATTACTGGTTATAGTTTGAGTTCAAGTCTCACCCAGTCTGCACAGGAGGGCTGAGCCTAGAAGTCAGAGAACTAAGATCTGGTTGCTATGACAGCTTGTACACCTTGTGTTAAGCCACAAGCCATTCTCCTTTCACTAGCTGGAAAAGCACGTAAGACCCTTCAGACTTCTGAAGGGGCCTTGGGCTCTTCAACCCTGACGGTTTGTTTATCTCAGTGTGCTAGGCCAACAGCTATGAATATTTACCTAACTTGGTTTGGGAAAAATGTTTCAAATGTGACTTTTCTCGTATTACAATATTAAGGTGGAATCACCTTCACACATTACACTGGGAGGTTAAGAAAAGAAATTCTGTGAATAACTATTAATGACCCTGCTTCTGTTTGCAGGCTAGAAGGTTTGCATCTGAGTGTTAAGAAGCTGCTGGGTCTGCCGAGGACACCACCTTCTGCCAGCACCCAACACCTAGGATCTGTGTGGAGTGAGAGGTGGAAAGGGGTGTGTGTCACGCGGAAAACTAAAAACCACACAGCTTTGCCCTGGCCTTGGTGCTAAACACCAATTTTAAATTAGAAACTCTTCGCTTGTCTGGAAAATTCGTTAAAGAACAGCCACAACAATGATGGACTCTGGCTTTCCCTGTTGTCCGCTGAGGACACGTTTCTCCTGTGTTTCCGCCTGTTTCAGCCGGCCCTGCTGTGACAGTGACAGGGACACCACAGAGCACCTCGCCCTGGAGCACCATGAGCTGCTGTCCAAGCCGTCCTGACACGAAGAGAGGAAGTGTGAAAGGCGGAGGTTCACCCACACTGCGCCCATCTGGGAATGTCTGTGCCCAGAGGATGGGAGAGCCTGGGCTCAGGGAAGGAGAGGACGTCATATTTTATACAGATTGCACCTCCTGACCCTAAGTATTAGTACATTTCCATCAACAGTCTGGAAGACTACATCCAAAACGGTAATAAGATGGTTTTCTGTACACACACATCAATTAGAATTTTGGTTAATATTTTTTACCTTGCACTCTCCGTCTGACAAGGCACCTGCACCCTGTATGTTGGACAGTCAGGTACAGTATACACAGTCTAGATGATGGTCCCGGGCTGCAGGCACAGTTCTCCCTGCTGCTTGCTCTCACTGTAGTGAGAAAGGTCACTGCACCCAGTTCTGGCCTGGGGGTGATGATAGGGCCATTCCACAAAACATACGAGAGGGTTAAAAAAAGATAAAGTGAAATCCACGTTTGAAACATTCCCAGTGAGGCAAAGAAGAAAAAGCAGTGAGAGGCAGACAGACTGGTAGCTGCACCTTCTTCAGCTGTAAAGTAAAAGCAGAAGGTATAAATGAGATTAAAAAATGTATAATTGGTATTTTGAAACAGGAAAACAAGGAGGTTTTTAAAACTCAGTGCAGAAATGATTAAGATTATGCAGGAGGATCTTATTTTAGATGTAATGTTCATAGCTACTTCTGTTTGTTTTAGTTTTTTGAGACAGAGTCTTGATTTGTAGTTCAGGCTGGCCCTGAACTCACTATGCAGCTCGTGCCAGCCCCAAACTCACAGCAGTCCTCCTGCCTCAGCCTCCTGAGTACTAGGATTACAGGTGTGAGCCACCACACCCGGCTCATGGTTATTTTTGTTGAAATGACCTTTGTGCTAAGAATATGCATCACTTGGGAAATTAGCTAACAATATTTAAAGCAAAATTCTAAATATGTTGTCGAAAAACTAAGAAACCTGAATATTATTGCTGATATATTTATTAGTGAGGAAAATATTTTTGTCCTGTTAATTTTAGAAATGATGTAAACTCATGGTTATTTCACCTTGATCTTACTCTTTGATGACTTCTTTCCATGTATGTTGTATCATCTACATGTGAAGGCATGTGCAAAATGTCATTAAAATGGATTGATCAATAAAGTTCAAAGACCATGGACATGATTCTAGGTCAGAAATAAGTGAAAACTATTTCACAGGTTTCCTTAATCTTCCCCTATAACATAAACTTTTTCTCAAATATTTGACTGAAGAAAATGTTATAAGGATAAAATCTTTCAGCCATTGTCTCATATAAGTTTATACTTTGATCTCTCTCTCCCTCCACCTCTCTCTCTCTCTCTCTCTCTTTCCCATGCCCTCCCTACCTCCCTCTATCCTATCTCTCTCTGCCAGTGTGATGCTGTTTTATTCACAGTAACTTTGTAGTATCATTTCAAGTCAGGCCTTCTGCCTGACCTTTGTTTACCAGAATTGCTTTTGTTATTCGAGGTCTCTTCTGGTTCCAAATGAATTTTAGGATTATTTTCTCTAATTCTGTGAGGTATGCTGTTGGCATTTTGATGAAGATTGCATTAAGTCTGTATAAAAAACTTTGAGAGTATGGCTATTTCCACTATATTTGTCTTCTAACTCAAAAACAAACAATATCTTTCCATTTTCTGTTAATCTCTTCCATCTCCTTTTTCAGACTACTATAGTTTTCAATGTAAAGTTCTTTTGCTTACTTTGTTAGACTAATTCCTAAGTATTCCAATTTTTACGTTATTGTTAAAAGTGTAGTTTCCCTAATTTCTCTCTGAGTGAGTTTGTTATTTATGTATAGGAATGGTATTGATTTTTGATTAATGATTTGTAGTTAGCTACACAACTGAAATTGGTTAATAAATCTAGAAGTCTTTTCATGGAATTTTGGGGCTCTTCTACGTAGAGTATCCAGTCATTCACAAATACTGACAATTTAATGAAACTGAAAGGGAAGCAATACTCCCAAACTTATTCCTGGAAGCAAACATTACCCTGTTAACAAAACCAGAGAAGGATCCATCCATAAAAGAGAATTACAGGCCAATCTCCCTAATGAACATAAATGTAGCAATTCTCAATAGGATACTGGTAAATAGAATGCAGCAAGTCATCAAGAAGGTCACACACCATGACCAAGAGGGATTCATCCCAGGGATGCAGAGGACGACTCAGCACAGGCAGGTCAACAAATGAAATACCATGTCAACAGACGGAAAGACAAAACTCACAAGATCATCTCAACAAATGCAGAATAAACATTTGGCGAAGTCCAACATCCCTTCATGATAAGAAAAAAAAACCTGCAGAAAATTGGAATAGATGATCTTCATCACCATCTGATAAAAGCCACCTATGACAAGTCAACAGCCAACATAATACTCCATGGTTAAAAACTGAAAACTTTCACTCTAAAATCACGAACAAGATGAGGAAGCTCACTCTCAACACTTTTATCCAATATAGTTCTGGAAACATTAGTCCGAGCAATTAGATAAGAGAAAGAAATAAAAGGAATAAAGAAAAGAAACGAAGAAGGTAGATAATTTTTATTTGTGGATGATATAATACTCTTTTGCTGTTATACAAAATTCCTTCATGATTTTAGAAGTATTTGAGATGGACATTTTTTGTCATGACACTATCAAAAACTGAGTTAAGTCCTTGATTCTGAAAACAATTATTCATATATTTATAGCAAACTTGATTTGCCACAAATAGTTCAAAAAGAAAGTTTTTTCTTTCTTTCTAAGCACTTAGCTGTTTGGTTGTATTTGGCCTCGTGCGGTGATATACTTTTTAATTTTTTACCATATTGGAAACACCGTATCTTCAGAGGGCTGATGTTTTCTTACTCCTCCCCACAATCTCCACTTCCTTCCTTGCTCCTTTAAGGTGTCGTTGTTCGTCTCTGCTGCAACAATGTTTTCAGTATCATGAAGCACAAGACATATCACAAAGTCCAAAGTTATAAAGTATATAAAGTTATAAAGAGAAGAAAATTCTATGGGGTCAGGATCCATAGGCTTCATGAGAAAATAACAATATGACTTTGTATCTTACATAAGGGTTTCTAAGCACTCTACTTATAGTTGGTATTAGTATGCATTGGAGACATTGAAATATAGACACCTATGGTACCTGTTGAGGTCACACAATGAGTCAAGGGTACAGCAGCAGGTGGAGGGGTTAGCAGACATCCTTTAAAGCTATATTTAAACCAGGTATATTTTAAGATGAGAATAACAAAGCTTGTGAATATAAACAAAACTCTTGCCATCAGTAACCTATTTCTCCCATTCCAAAAAACATAAAAGAGGAGGGGAAAAAAAAAAAAAACAGTGAGACTAGGAAAGCTTTCCCATTTCAATCCTCGACTCCAGCAAACTTACTAAGTAAAGCACCAGTTCTGCATCTAGTTATAGTTCCCTTTTCTTCATAGTGCCTGACATATCATGATGAAAGAGCTATTGAGTGAATAAAAACAGGTAGATATTAACATTACGATCCTAACCATGTCAGCGAATTTGCATAATCACACGATTAGTTCATGGCAGACTGGCATTTTTTCAATTCCTCTCTTCTCCACTGCAGCCACCTCTAAGAGACCCATCAAGAATGGATTTTCAGCCATACGCTGCACTCTGCTTAGCAGAGCTTTTTTTTTTTTTTTAAACATATTTATTGCTCTGCATTTAGTTTCATTGTTAGCAATGTAGAAGCATCTCATGGTCATTCCACTACCCCAACTGCCTAAACCCTTCTATTCATGAAACAATGACTATGTCACTAGTTTAGGACTGAAGGAGTAACATCTTGTTTGCTATGATGTCACATGTTGTGTATCATCAACCCGGTTTCATGTTCTGTAAAGACAAGTGGTCCGTGTTATATACTGCCGTTCACCTCAGCGTTGTATGAAGTGTCGCTGAGGAAGCAGAGACAGTTAACATTTTTTGGAGGCAGATCACGTTGTTTCTGCTACGTGCCCGGACATCCATAGAATTTGACAAGGCTTTATGAGAGTTCACAGAAACATCTTAACTCAGTAAAGAATGATGCTCCAGATCCAACCCAGGACATGAATATAAAAAAGTTTTCAATTCTGATATACTAAGAAACAGTAATTTCTATCATTCACTTCTCCTTCAGCACATGTTGGGTCAAAAAGAGATAACTCAAAATTCAGGTGTCAGTGAAAAATGTTGAGGCCCTTGGACCATAATATTCCAAGTGGGCATCTTCTTTTATGGTTCACATAGGTTTCTTGGGCATAACCACAGTCCATGTGACTGTTTTCTACATCTACAACATAAAAGATTGTTTCTCTTCTCCCCAAAGTGGAAAAAAAAGCACTGAGAATACCAGAGGGAGACCGCATAATCAATGGATTCCATTAGCCTGAGTACAAAATGTGATACAGAGGGCGGTCCAATGCCTGTACTAACTAATGAGGTAGGCAAGCCACATTTTTCAAGTGTGAGACTTTTTCTGCACAGGTATTGACAGCTGGTAACATGATACAGAAACTTCCACGGCATCAGTAGCCTCAAGCTGCCGCCCTGGAAATGTCCCAAGACTTGTGCTCTCTGCTACTGTGTTTATGATACCGAGCACAGCAATAGGTGCTAAACGTGCCCATTTTTCAGTTCAAGAAGTGCTTCACCATTTCTCCCATGTGTTTACTCACAAGCAGTGATTTCCTAAATTCTTCAGTGCTGGAAATAACCCAAACAGAGCTCACTAAACTAATTTCTCTCAAAAATTTTAAACACGTATGCAGTTGAGCATAAACATTACCCATATGTTTCTGATTCATTTACACTGAACTCATCAAATGACTGTGTTGTAAGAGTTGTTTGATGTCCAAGAATACTTGAGGGTTTTTTTTTAATGGAATTTTATACTTTCTTTCACCATTTTCCTTAGGAAGCCAAACATTGTTGAGAGTAAACCAACTTGGACCCCTAAGGATCTGGGGTTTACTTTAATACTCAAAATTCAGAAGATGTAGTTGGTAGTTGGCAGAAGCATCCCAAGGCTTGGGTGTACCTTGGCACTATTCCCCAGGGGGAAGGAAGGGCTTAGGGCGAACAGAAAAACTATTTGGGAGACCTTTCATTTGGTAGTTTTGTTCATGCGATTCCAAAAGACCATCCCCAAACCTTGGAAGCTGGCTGCGGTCTCTCTTTCTCTCTCCCTTGCCAGTTTAAGGAGAAGCCTTTTCAAAAATGTTTCTACTGCAATCATTCTTCATATTTTTGGAAGGAAACCAAAGGAGGCTTTTTAGGAAATTTAGGAAACCAGTATTTATTCACCTGAATGCCTCATGTCCTACATTTATATGCTAAAGAAACAAGACAAGCATCTTTGGCTGTAGCTGGGAACTAATTAAGGTTGCTCTTTTACAAACATTATGTGGTTCGTTCCATTCTTCCTTGATTAACAACAAAAGAGAAGAGAGTCATTTATTGTCATGAGTCACTTGAGGTACAATGGAAGAAATTCCAAAAGGCTGCGGAGACAAAACAAAACTGACATTATGAAAGCCAAGTCTAAACACTAATTTAAACTGTCAACTCACTACCAGGGAAGAGTCCTGACAGACAGAGAATTAAAACCCTTAAAGACCTCATAAATCACTGAGGAGATTAGCACCACTGTGAATGAGTTAAAATACATTCGGCCTTCAGAATGTTAGAGGTGTTCAAAGCAGTCCTGTAGGATTTGATGGGAAAATTAGTTGTAATAACTAGGAAGAGAAAATTCGCAAATACAGCCCCTTGGGGATTTCAGAGCAAACACCTCACCCACCACAATCATTTCGGGTACTTCAGTAAATGAGATACAACATATATAATGCACAATTCCATATGTAGCATAATAAAAATCACTTTTGAAAAATGTCAGAATTCAAACATATTATTTACAAATGCCAAACATTTTTCAAATCCCAAACCCTCTAAAAATTACTAAAATGCAACCTAAACGTATGACTCAGCAGGGCTCTAACACAACCTTGTCGATCTCCTGTCCCCCACTGGTGTCGCCTTTCCTGTTTCACACACTCAGGCAAATCCCCAGCATCATCCTCCCACTTGGTGGAACTGCCAAGCTCCAAAGCCAACACCAAGAAGTCTTGAGAGAAGACTATGTTGGTGTTTCCATCTTTTCATTTTATACTTAAATATTGCCTTTCCAGGGTTTCTGAGTTAAGAAGAAAGGAACCTCTCCCCCCACCATGGGTATCCTTGGTCTCACCTCCTAGGAAGGGGAGGAACAATATGGTCCTGCACCCAAAGGGGCTGAGATAGTGCTCTAGGGGAGAAGCCATGGGGAGCTGTACACCACTTCTAGAAGAGAAAGAGTAGAAAGATACAATCTTTGTAGAGTGAAATCCGGTACCTCTTGTCTCCCCCCCACACACACACACAGAGTCTCACACATCACTTCTCTGTCGGTGCTTTCCCAAAGATCTCATAAAATATAACCTTGTTCCCCGAGTCCTTGGTGCACTCTGGATGATCTCTTTGACTTGGATTTTATCACATCACTGCCTGTCCAGAAATGACTCTAAGAAACATGTTGATCTGGTCTCTTCCTCCCTAGACTGGAAACTTTTGCATGTAGTCATTTTACTCTGTTCTTTGATTTTCTTTTTCCTTTTGGCTGAGATCAAAGCGATACAGAAATCCACATGGAGAAGAGTGGAATATAACTGCTCCAGCCCTCAGACTGTCTGCCCTTAGCCAGGATACAGCTGCCGTGCCTTGCTTTCCTCTCAGGTCTTTGCTTCTCTCCCTCTGCTCCTCCATTAGCAGCAGTTATGGGAAAGGGTCGGAAAGGGCCAAAGGGCTGACACAGAACACTAGAAGAGCGTTTGAGGGAGCACTTTGGTGTGACCAGCTGATTCAACCTGCACATGCAGCTGGGGCCTTCTCCCTCCTAAGATCCAGGACATAAAACTTAGACCCCAGCTTGGACTCAGGTCTCAGGATCCCTGTAAGGATGTGATTTTTCTCCAACAGCTTTTTTGTCCAGGTCACATCTAAGTCAATCTGCCCCAGGGTGGGAATCTTAGTTTTAACGTTTTAGTGGCGCTGCAGAGGTTGAGCTGCAGCCGCGCGTTACTCTAAATTCAGTTCGGTAACGCCAGAACCATTGCACTTCATTCTTTTTTTGGAAGAGCAGCAGGAAGCATGCGATGTAATCGAGACCCCTCCCTGGGTTCCCTTTCAGATTCCAAAACAGAACTCAGATCGGAAACTGCACAAGTGGCCTCCATACTAACCTTCTAAAGGACGCAGTGCTTCTTCGAGGGCAGACTCGAGGTCCATCAGTCCCTCACAGCCACGGACTTATCCCTCACCTAGGGTGATCTGTTTTAACATGAAAATAAAATCAACTCTCTCACTCAGAGGAAGGCCAGGCCTCCTGTACAAGTGGTAACTGGAACCACAAGAAGTCCGTTGTGTGAAGAGAGAAAGAGACAGTGGCTTCACCTGAGCACGGCGCCCTCACGAAGGAAAGCGAATCATCAAGACCTGCTTCTGACTGTCAAGGTCACCTTTCACCTCGTCACCCACTCTCCAGACAGAGGCTGCGTGAAAACTCCCTGGCCTCTTCCAAATGGCTTACAGGTATTTCCAGGCTGTTAATTCATCATGAACTCATAAATGCTCCAGGCTTCTGTGGTTCCTTTGAAACTTTAGTTTATAGAAACGTGTACCAGGTATTAGACAGAAACTGGCATCGAGAAAATGCAGGCTTGCCAACACTTGAACTGCGCATGCGCGATCCCATTCGTTTACACTGTTTAAGTTTCGCGAGGCAAAAAACACCTTGCAGGAGGCAGAGACTGTGATTTCTGTTTATAGGTCAAATGACTAGCCACTTAGAAAATATAAAGCTCGTATTTGGATTTGGCTATATCTTGCTGACATTCCTCTCATGTTTGTAAACATTGCCGACTTTGACCCCAGTCTCAGAAATCCATGACCAACACCAAACAGCTACAGGAGAGCGGCAGAAGCTGATGGGATTCTGTAATGCAAAACAGCACGGCTCTCTAAATGTTCGATCTGGAGAGAATTCCTGCCACAATCCTGCTTACGTCTTTTATGATAATCATTTCCATCCTCAGAACACACGCACGGAGCTCCCTGGGGCCCTGGCTCTGGAGGCTGGACAGGGATCCCCTCTGTGGAGTGAGCCGCGTGCGACAGGCCACTGGGACCCTGAGATCATGAGCAGCACACCGCATGGTCTGCGGAAGTAACGAGGAGAAATGGGCACGAGCTGGAGAAATCTTTCTGCAGAAGGAGAGCTGGTCAAACAGCAATCGCTCTCCCCTAAACTGAGAAAACACTCCACTTTTACTTCCTCATCCATGTACACACATCCATGTACACACATGACATTTACTGAATACCCGCTACATGCCATGACTACACTGTGCAAGGGGATTCGTGCTTAAGGGAGCAGGAGGCGAAATTCATTCGTAATCTCACACTTGTAATAGTCGTGTCCAAAGAAACTCACGCGGCAGAGGACTGAAAGAGTCGTCGCAGAGGGCTCGCCAAGTTTGTTTAAAATACAGTGATCATTTTTAAATAGTTTAAATCGTAGAACAGTAGGAGGCTGAAAATGGGGGGAGCCTAAACTGAATAAATGCATAATAAAGGAAAGAAGTTGGAGTCTGCCACTGATTCAGTATTTTGGAAGAATTCAATCTAGAACCTTCTATTGTCAGAGTGGCCTACACATAGGGTTTCTCCTACGCAGTCGGCACCGTGAAGCAGGTAGCTAAAGAGCTTGTTTCTTTTCGTAAAAGCCCAAGTCTGTTTCCGTTGCGGGGAAATCAAGGGAGCAGGACTAAGGACTAAGTGTTGAGTTATATTCCTTGTGTTTTGCATCTGCTAGGCTTCAAGGAGAACTTCACGGTGGGCCATTTACAGCATCTCAAATTCACAGGGAGAAAACGGATGGACAGGGGTCTGCTCAAGACCAAGAGCACAAGTATAGAGTCATCTCTCTTTGTACCTCAGAGAGGAGAGAATTTCAAACCTTAAAGTCATTTCAATCAGTTAACTAAATATTCTTGCGTTGGCTGTTGAGTCAGAATGGCAAAATTATAATTTAAAACAATGGGGAAAGTAGAGGATTTGAACCCAAAAAAGAATTAAAATATAAATGTCCTTGTCTGCAGGATATTGAAATGTATACAGCGTTTTGTTTTTTTGTTTTGTTTTTGTTTTTTTTTTTTTAATTTACCCTGCAGCAGATTTGTGAGCTAGACATTACTAATCTTTCCAGTTGTACCAATTGCCTTGGAGGAACTTATAAATTGCAAAGACAGTGACTATCTTCTTTCTGCAATTCTCTTCTCTTTCCAGTAAAGAGATGTCATAGCGCAACATCAGATCAATTTTGATCAGATAAACTGGTCCAACATGGAGGTAAACCTATGGTTTAAGTCTGAGTAGAAAGTGGGCTGAACCATTTGTTTTGGATTTTTCTGTAAGTTCTACTTCTGAAAAATGCATTAAAGTTTAGTATTTAATTAGGAGAAGGCTTTTAAAATTCTGCTTCCCATTTTCCATTTTTAAGATGATGCAAATAATGCATTCTCTTCCCTTCATCAAGGAGATAGCTATGAAATTTAAACTTCGTTTTGAAGAAAAAACTTGCTCTAATGTAGTTCAATCATATCAAATGATATTGCACCATTCAAACCCATCAATAAGAAGGAGAGATGTAGGTGTGGGCCAAGTTGTAGGGCAAAGGATTCTTGGTGCCTTCGGAATGATGGACTTGATCTGCTCAGCTCCTAAGCCAGCCTTTCCGGACAATTCTACTCTCATAGTACGTCCTCACAAGTACTCTCTTCAGATTGAGAATTTTCCTTCAGAGACTCAGAATTTCACTCTACTTTAAGAATTCAGTTTAAAAATATAGAACCAAAGCCAATTGTTTAATACACTTCTTGAGATGAAATATGGGATTCAAATGTGAGTAAAATCCAACTGTTACAGTACCAGTAGACCAGAAACTAAATTCTAATGACAATTCAGACAAGGAATGTTCAAAATATTTGTTCTAAGAAAACCACTTCTGACTTACATATTACATCATTCAGACAAAACTTAGGATGTGGCAGGAAGTATGTCAGGGCAGAGGCAGCATGTATCAAATTGGAAACCATAAGAAAGGCCAAACAGGGAAAAGTCAAGATTCTTCCTCTCAATGAGTTTAATCTTTGTCTGAGAACAAAAGATACTCATATGAAATGACCAACACGGGTCTTTTCAGAGTAAAAATAGAATGAAAGAGCAGTAGGAATGATCAAGAAAAAGACAAACAGTGGCTCTTGTCTTCTCTCTCTCTCCTAAGAATGTCAATGGATCCCCCAAATGGGGAGAGTGACAGAGGTTTCCTGGATTTGAGAATAGTGAGGTTCACACATTATATGTAGATATAAATTTTTCATTCTGGAATCCTAGAATCATTTATGTCAGTAGTAAGTACTCAATTAATAGTTATCTATGAGTACTAGTAGTACTGCTTTATTGGAGATTATTCTGAAGTCTGTACATATTACAGATCGAGAGCCACCTAATAGAGTCCTACCAGTGCTCCCTAAATTGAAGGGGTAGTAACAGAAAACAATGGCAGAACGGATGTAGTTTGACCATATGCTCTAACCAGTCTCAATTAAAACAATCTCAATTTGCACAGATTTTACTAGCTTAATTGTGATTTAATCTCTGTCACCCTTATAATTGTTTGGGTTTGAATAATAAATAATATGGTAATCTCATTACAGAACAGATTATGAAGTCTCTAATTAGAGATTTCTCTCACTTGATAGCCATTCCAAAATAGCCTTGTGAAGAAATTCCAGGGCAAGAAAAAGAGCATGCTTTCCAGGATACAAACCTAGAAGCAGATATTTTCTCCAGGGCTCCACCTCTGCTTGATGCTGGAGGTATTAGAATCTAGGAGGTAAAACCCAGCTTCTGTAGCAACCTTGAAAGGCGAACAAGTTTAGATAGTAAGGGTTGGCCCCTGGCCCACTAATGACAAGAAACCACACATCCCGAACCCGTTACTGATTCTGCCTTTTTTGTCTTCAAGCCAATGAATCACTGAACTGGTGACCCAACATGAGTAAATTAACCAGAACCTCAGCTTTGTCCTACAAAATAATGAGTGAATCTGAGGAAACTTCATCAACATTACTTTGAGAGCAAATCAAACTTTAGATAATTTCTTACCCTTGAGTTATTAACCTTAAAACAGTAGTAATAAAATAAAATACTCTGTATGAGAAGATAACTTTTGGAAACATTAATCACAAATAACCCATTGAGTATAAATAGCATCGATATAATATTCCAAAAAAGATTAAAAAAATACACAAAATCTATGAAACAAGGGATAAGGTGAGAAGACAACCATTTAAAATGAAAATGAAGTTGGTTAATAAACATGTAAAAATATTTCTAAAGTTACACGAAAAATAGAATACCTTAAATAAACCTGAACAAATGTAATGTTAGCTTTAAATTAAAACAGAAAAAGTAAAAATTAGAATTCACCCAATAAAAATTAAATCAGTGCTAAAGAGGACAGAACTATGAAACTATGAATGGTTACAAAGGAAAAGGATACCGAATTCACAGGAGAGAAGAGCATGAACAACAAAATTGACAAAGGAAATTTAGCCAGTGCATGAGAAGGCAACTGGAACAGAATAAATATCAGACACACACACACAAAAAAATCTTAACAAAATGAGAAAGAACTAATTATGTAATGAAAACACTATGCCATGAATCAGATAAACTCAGCAAAAAATAAAATTGAACTTCAGTGAGTGAAAATCGTATTTTAGTAAATAATTTTAAAAATCCTGAAGTCTTTAAGGCAGAAATAAAGACTTTTTCCTTGATATTTAGTGCTGCAGATTACAGAGTGGCAATACTTGTAAAACAGGTTCTGACCCAAATTTTACCTTTAGAAGCATAAAGAGATTTTCAGACATATACAAATTTATAATTATAATAAATTGCACTTTTTCTTTAAATTTATACTGAAAAAAGTAATATTAAAAAAGGATGAAGAAGCATAAATAATGATGGAAATGGCATTTGGTAACGTAATTTAAATTAGTATTTCTGATGACGCTAATTTAAATACTATATATCATAATAAAAGCAATACTTAAAAATATGAATGTGGTTAAATGATTACCATTATCAATTCAATAAAACTAAGAAATACAGTAGCATAGAAGAAGTTGGGGTTTTTTTGTTTGTTTGTTTTGTTTTTTTGTTTTGAGACGGGGTCTCACTTTGTGGTTCAGGCTGGCCCTGAGCTCAGCCTCCAACTCACATCACAGCAATCCTCCTGCCTCTGCCTCCTGAGTGCTGGGATTACAGCTGTGAGCCACCACGCCCAGCACCGCGGTATGTGGTTCTGATTGCTGCTGGGCGTGAGTCTCTACACCCAGTATTGTATGTGGTAACTGGGGATCGAATCCTGGTCCTTGTGCTTGTAAGACAGGTGCTGGAACTACTGAGCTAAATCCCTGGCCCCTGGTTTTTTTTTTTTTTTTTTTTTTTTTTAATTGAGGATTGAACTCAGGAGCTCATGCCCCTGAGGCAAGTGCTATACTGCTGAGGCAAATCCTCAGCTCTCAGAAGTTAAAGGTAGACAAAAGTAGATCATTTCCTCATAAATAGAAAGAATTATGTCTGATGTTCAATGTTGGGCTGTTCAAACCAAGAAACATTGAAACAGAATATAAAAAGAGGCACAAAATAAGGCCATAGAAGTAAGAACAAATATAATTATGACAACAATGGCTAAGATACCATTTAAAAAAATAACACCCAGAATAGGGAAACACAGCTAGTACAAACTTAAATATAACACATTCCAATATATTTATATAAGATGAAATAAAATTCAAGTGAAAACATTTTAAAGGCAAATTAGATCATTCTGCACTAAGAGAGTATGCTTCTTAATAAAAACATGCCTGTATTAATATGTTAAATAATTCATAAGAAAAATGTGAAGATCAAGTAACAGAAGCAGGCATAGTTGGCAACTACTTGATGAATCAAATAGGCAAAAATAAATAAGAATGTAAGTAATCTGAACTCTACTTTAAAAGATTTGTATCATAAATATGTACCAACCTAGTTGTTCTTATAACAAAAAATATGCTTTCTTTTCAAGTTTCCTGATAAAATTTTTAAAAATTGATCTTACAGGAGGTGAAGAAAACCTTAGTTCCTAGAAGTAGAAATTATACATTGTATTTTTTTAATTGAAATCTTTATTGGCACATTACAAATACACATCACGATTGCACTCAACAATGAGAATTTGTACCAATATATGACACAAGTTAATTCTCATTTTTTTCCCATACCCCTACCCATCCTACCACCCCTGTCCCCTGTATACATACTTTGTTTCCTTTCTTTTTTGTTATAAAATCATTGTTTTCCCCCTTGTTATTTACCTCTTCACCCCATTTCACTTTGAGCATTTTCTATATCACGATATATATAAAATAATTCTGGAACTCATTTACATCTTCATTTTTTCATAACAGAAAATTTTGTAATCACCAATAATAAAATGAAAATTTATTAATTCTATGTAAACACATACACGCACAGCCCCTCTTTTACTAACATAAAACCCTATACCAAGTCAAACTATAAACTGCAGATGAGGTTTCAGATACAGCACACGGGGAAGACATGTGGGAGGGACAGCAGGACAGACTCCAGGAGACTGAGAGTTAATAAGAAGAAAGACCATGGCTTGAAATCCAAGACTCACAGCGTTCTGCAGTGGCTGCTCGCAGGCCTGGAGAGCAATCATTCTAAATTAGAACAGTTGGCTCCAAATAAACAGGAAATTATAAACTCCAAATATTTTGATTCAGCCTTGTTTAAAATTACTAGTAAAACTGTATGTCATGAAGCAAAATGGTATTTAAACTAGAACTCTGAAGCCAAAAAAAGATTGATGACATGACCCCTTGTTGTAAAGATGAAGGAGAGGGTTGAAAATTCTACCCACAAAAAGAAAAGGCCTTGGCCGAGACTGTGAAGTTTTTGTACAATTGAATTTATACTTCTTTTGTATCTTGTCATCAAGGAATTTAATTTCTATCTAGTCTGTTTACCAAGAGGGGGGAAAGTGTTTACAACGATTTTCAAATAATCACCTCCCATAAACAGTGACCTGCGCTCTTAGGACTGTGCGTTTGTTATTGGAAACTACACTTTTGAGAACACTTTGCCCTTAAATACTGCATTTGCCCACTGAACTTTTGATAATTAACCACAGTTATGTCCTCATGGATCTTGCTATAATTAATCTAGCCAGGATACAAACTGTAGAGTCTCTTGCAAATCAGAAAACATATTTCTAGATTTTATGATGAGACATTCTCTGAATAAAAGAGATTTGATAATGGGTTCATTTAAAATAGCACAGAGCACAACCCATCACAGTCCCGAACAAGTTTAATGTCAAGAAGGAAAAAGTCATTCCAAATAAATATGAAGTAAATAAAGACCAGATAATGTCAGTGTGAAGTGAAGAAAGTGTTCGATTTTTCTGAATGAAAAAAGAATGAAAAATAGAAATTGAAGAAAAATTACAACTATGTAAGAAAGCCATGGTCTAATCAGGAAGCAAAGTCAAACGCAAACCAACTGTGAGTACTCAGTGGAATACAAGGAATACTCAAACTTTGGATTTGAATATTTGCTGTTTGCTAAAATAGACATAACTTTGGATCCAGAAAAAGGGAAATAAAATGCTAGCACACATGTGGCTGTACAATGCAAAATATTTACAGAATTAGTCTGAAGATGAAATTATAGAATAAATGTATATAAATGTTACTAGGAAGTTAAACACAGTCACAGATAAAATTTTGAAAATGTTAATTGAAAGATATAACTGACAAGCTATAGAATAGGAGAGGAAAAAACTAGGAGGCTATTACTTTATTACAGTGTAGTGGTCAAGAAGTATAAGGTTTAAAGGTATAGTGCAAATTGATAGAATAATAAAAAGAATGACCACAAATTCAGATACATGTAGCTCTTCTCCAAATATTTAGATCCGTTCACAAACAACCAGTGCCCCAGCCTTCCACTGTGCAAGCGCCTGATGGTCGAAAACTCCATTCACAACTTCAGAAATCCATAGTCCTTTCTAACTTTAGTCACGGGTCTGAATGGACAACCAGAATCAATCACAAGAAATGTGGGTAAAATCTGCAACATCAAAGAGAAAAGCCAAGAGGGAGAAACATCACCTCTGGAGAAATGGAGATAAATCAGGAAAAAAAAAAATCTAGCTTTTAAAAACCTAAAGTAAAGGAGACAATTGATCCTAAAAATAAAAAGGAGCCTGAAACTAAAAAATTAAAACTTTTAAAAAGGTGAATGCGAAATTAAAATAATTTAATTTGAATATTAAAAATTTTAAAAATCTCCAAGTAAAGATAAAAATGTATAAATGAAAGGAATGGCATAAATACATAGAAGTTCATTGAAGTCACATACATGGAAAATCAAAGTAGAGAAGGAGAATGAAGAACGCAAAGAGGAAAATTATAAAATAAATAATATAAACATGTTTCTCCAACTTGAAGTGTACATGTCACCAAGGTAAGATGAGCTACAAATTGCTGAGGATGATAAAATGAAAAGATCTCCACTGAGGTCAAACGTGATAACGAGAAGACAGAAGACGGAGTGTGGGAAGCAGGGCAATGGCAGAGTGAGGACAGTAACGTCGTTGCCTTACAAGGCTGGGGTCAAGACACACTGCCAGTGATGGTGCAGCAGGAAACACAGACGAGACAATGAGAGAGACTCAAAAATTGAAATATGAATATGTTGTCAAGAGAAGGAGAACTGGGGAGGGGGCAGGAGAAAGCAAAAAGGGAAAGAAAAACTTTGAAAAAGGAAAAATGGAAACAAAGCTTATGTGTAAAGGGGGAGGATGGACTGAAAAGAGGGTGAGGGAATGGCAAAAATAAGAATCAAGATATGTCATGTACAGGTGCAAACTCTATGGTGAAATGAAAATAATGTATATTTAAATGTACCAGTAAACTCAATTTTAAAAAAGAGAAAGATGAAGAAAAAGGGAGTTCAATAACATACATTCATGTTTGCAAGGGCAACAGAGGACAGTTCATGTGGACAAATCAAAAATAAGCTTGGTAGCAAATTTTATCCAGAGTATTCAAATAACTCCTATGACCCCATCACATGACTATTTAATATAATACATTAAAAATCTGAGCAGACACTTAATCAAAGAAGATGTATGGATACAAAATAGGCACCTGAAGAGATATATGGCACCCTTTGCCATTAAAGAAATACAAATTAAAATTTAGTGCACACAGTAAAGTATATACATTTTTTTTTTTTTTTGAGACAGGGTCTCACTTTTGTAGTTCAGGCTGGCCCTAAGCTCAGCCTTGAACTCACAGCAATCCTCCTGCCTCTGCTTCCCGAGTGCTGGGATTACAGGCGTGAGCCACCACACTGGGTCCTGTGGTATGTGGTTCTGATCACTGGTGGGCGGGAGTTTCCACGCCCAGCATTGTGGTATGTGGTTACCAGGGATCAAACCCAGTCCTTTGTGCTTGCAGGACAGGCAACAGAACCACTGAGCTAAATCCCCGGCCCAGTATATGTAATTTTAAGTCTATTACAATAAATGTGATCAGCAACACAGAATAATAGAAGCTGTTATACATTCCTGACGAGATACCAAATGGTACCAACACTTCAGAAAAACTTTTATTGTTGTTTTTAACTCTATCTTATGCTACAACCCAGGAATTCCAACACCTAATTATTTACCAATAAGAAGTTAAAACATAGTTTCACAAAAAAAGGTATAGATGAATGTTCATACCAGGTTTCCTCATAACAGCCAAACATAAGTGAAAATAACATAGACATCCATCCATTGTTGAATGAGTAAGCAAATAAGATGTATTTAGACAACAAAGCATTGACTATTTGGCAATAAAAATAAGTGAACCACCAATACATGTGACAGCAGACAGGATTCCCAAAACCAGGCAAAGCAAAAAGAAGCTAGACACAAAAGATTTCAAAGCATGTAATTCCTTTTATACTAAATATTAGAACAGAAAAAACAAAAGCAACACAATATACAGGGAGCTGCCCAGCAAGGAGGTGGGAAGGACTTGACGGCAAGGGGCCAAAGAAAACATTCCTAGTGGAAATGTTCTGTATCTCGATTGTCCTGGCTGTTCTATGAGACTAGACAGCCATCAAAACTGATCAAAATGAGCACTGAAAATGAGTGAACTTTATCATATACTAATTATCCCTCCACAGCATGGATTCTGGAATACTAAAAGTGAGTACTTCTTGAATAGGTCTGAGGATAGTAGAATATTTATCATTTCTTAATCATTTGAATTTCTATATTTCAATAGGCACACATGACATTAGTCCAAAAATATTTTACAGAGAAAACTAAATTTTTACCTGTATTACTCTTTAATGTGATAAACACATTGTGTGTTTTTCAGGGATTAAAAATGAAATGTTGCCCCAAAAGCCATAATATATAATCTCATTTATGAAGGCAGAAACAATGTAGGGGAAATAATCTTTCTGAGCTCTGTGAGGGAAGACTGGAGTAAAGTAGAGATATTTGATTACAATTAAACCACAAGTTTGTTGTTTAACTTACAACCTAATCCTAAAGATCTTCTGGAAAAGTGGATATGCAAGAAAAGTCAAGAAATGCCCAGGTAACGATTCTTGCAGGAGTCTTCTGACTTCACTCCCACTCCAACATGAGATGCAGATTAGCTGCATTCCCTCCGCACCCTTGGATTTTAAGTATTTAGTTTGTGAATGAGATGTCTGCAGAAGATACACTTATATATTCTAGAATACCAAGAAGCCTTGTTTGAGCAAACCTATAACATGCAAATATGTTTGTCGATATGCCTCGAGTCTCCTCCCAAGAATGAGAGTCTAGGAGCTCATGAATCAACCTGCACAGTTCGCTGATGATCATTTAACAGACTACGTGAGAAATTGAGTTTACTCCAAATTTATGAACTGATGGAGCTATTCCTTGTAATGATTAACAATGAGTCATAGAAGAAATCAAGGGTCATTCTCAGGCACATGCGCCTTGTGTCAGGTGTGGAGAGAGTGAGAACAGTCATGGAAGAAGGAAAGGTCTCGTGACATCTGTTAGCTAATTTTCATTTTTAAAGTGAAGACACAGACTGGAAAAATTTGAAGGTGAACTCAGTACCTAAAACATCTCCAAAATGGGTGCTTTGTGAAAAGCTTGGGTCCCAATCCCCCAAAGATTGTTATTAATTTAAGAAAGCAATAACTTAGAGGAAGCTGTAATAATATCACAATATGTTTACTTAATTTGGAGACTCATAGCAGAAATATAAGCCCAGAGACCATAGGGTGGTTACACACATTGCTCTGATAATTGATGCTTTACCTGAAAAACACATCATATATATATTCCAAGTCCCACATGTGAAACACTTAGGAAGTTATAAGCAGCAGCTAAGCCAATGGAATAGCAGATGGCTACATAGAATGGAGACACAGAGCCCTCTCCTAAAAGTGATTTTTGTAATGTAATTTCAATTGTATTTTTTAAAAAATAATTAAGCCACATAAGATGTACTGAGAGATTATTCAACAAACATTTGTCCAATAAATATTATTGAAGCATCTATAATATGTAGCAACTTTGTTAAGGAGTTGAAAAGTGCTATCTCATAGTAATGTCACAAGATAAGAGAGGAAAGCATCATGATTTTCCATATTTTATACAAAAGGAAACCAAACACAAAGAGTATAATAATCCATCCAAGTTCACATAGCCAACTAGGGGTGGAATTAGAATTATAACCCAAGTATTGTGATATAAGACTGCTAAGCTAACAAAATATTACCACATAAAACCCAGCCTATTCACTGACTGTGTTTTCAAGTCCAAATAAACATAATACAGAAATTACTTTTTAAATTTTTAAATTTTCCTGTTAATAAAATTTCAGACCTAATTCTGGTTGCAGTAGAACCAGAGATGAACCAAGACATGTTTTTAGCCTTTTTACAAGGAAATCATATTTTAAAAACAGCAATCAGTTCAAAGTTATTAATTATAAATTCTGCATTTCTGTGCCTTTAAAGCATATAGTTTATCCCTGAATTATATGTATAATTTATAATCTAAAAGACTAGTGTATATCCAGTAATTTGAAATTACATTGAGAAAATGGTCTAAGTGATTGTCTAAGAAATTAGTAAAGACAAGTAGATACCAAGAGTCTTTTTTATAGAAAGGTGATTCCCAAAGTATGGCCCACGGAAATGTAGGAATCCCCAGCACCCTGCCGGAGGTCCTCAAGAGCAGAATCATTTTCATGATCATCTTTTACCCGCATTCTCTCATGAGTGTGCAGGCACATGTCCCACTA
>PVIR01027183.1:0-23206 GCA_004026965.1 Petromus typicus
TTTTTTTTACCTGAATAATTTTAAAACATAGTATTACTGGAGAATGGATGAAATTTTTTTATTAAAATGGTGTATTAGCCATGAAAAATGACAGTTACACTTAAATGAGTATACTTTGAAACTATATTCATAAGTGAAACAAATAGGATAGGGATGTTTAAATATCATACTGTTTCTCTAGTGTAAGATATTGAAGGTGTAAATGAGGTCGAGAAGGTAGATCAGATATTGTGAAATAGGTAGAAAATGTTTAATGGGAAGAGAAAAAATTGTAAGGGGAAAGTAAGGACAGAAAACTTGATAGTAAAAACAAAAACAACAGTCAAAACAAAGCTTATTTGTACAGCGGATGAGTGTTGTAAAGGTCAGGGGAATAAGAAATAATGAGAATTGAGATACATCATGTATAGATATATATTCTCAATGTTGAATATTATCATAGTATATCTCTAAAATGTATCAGTACACTCAATAAAAGGAAAAAGTAAAATTATTTTAGTGGAAATAGTATAAAATAATGGAAATTACATTTAAAACATTTATATAATTGATATATTAAAAGAAATTAATAGCAGTTATACAATTAGAAGGAATAATTTCATGTCATTGTATCATAATATACACAGATACTGAAAAATGGAGGTAGTATTAATTGCACAGCAAGTGCAGATATATAGTAGACACATGAAAAGGTAGTCAGATTCAGATTAGGTAACTTTAAAGTCAAACCACAGATACACACTCTTTCAAGCTATACCAGAATTGTAAAGAAGAATTTACCAAATTTTGGCAAAAATGAGGAATGACTAGAGCTTTTCTGGTGATAGGAGTGTAGTTTGCTGCAGTTATTTATAAAACCATTCAGTCTTCTCTATCTAAATCAACACATTAAAATTAGCATTTCCATTCTTAGACTTATGCCAGAAGAAAACCTGAACATTCACACCAAAGACTAGAGATCAACTTTCACAGATCATGTACAAATAAAAATGCATACCTTGATAAAAACTCTTTCTTCAACAAAATTCGTTTCAGCAGTTGAATTGATTTTATAAGAATGATGTGTGAATCAAGACAAATTCTACAAAAAATGAAGAGATACTACTGTAACATGAATAATATTCATGATGTCATAGAAATACAAAATGTAATCCAATAATGATGTGTTTAATTAAAATAATATATCACAATAAAAACACATTACCGTCAATCTCTCCTGGAATACATCTCCTCCTTTATAACACACTTAGCTAGTAGTTTTTCCAAAATCTTTAAAGAAGTCTGGGTGTCCCCTTTTTGAGGGCCTTCATGAAAGCTGATGAAACACACAGTGAAAGTTGCTGCCTGCTATTAAACAAAAAAGAAAGCTTGTAAAATCCTTCTGGGGTGTCCTCATCCACCTTACTTATGCAATTTGTCATTGTGCAAATTCTGACTCTTCCTTGAAGTCAAATTGACCATGAAAGGCAACACGATTCAGTACATCTAGAGAGCCACAACGTGAGAATGGAAACAAGCAGGAAAGAAGACTTGCAGAACTGCTTCAGGAAGTGGCAACAACGCCATATGTGATAGAAGTGAGTGGGATGTTTCCAGAGGAGCAAACAGAAACATGCCTTTTTGTATAATAATTTAAAAATTTAAACATTCACCATATTTTTATCACATTTTACATACAAAGAATGTCTTTTATGATTCCAGAAATATAAAGATAATATTTGGTGGTATCAGTTCATAGTACAGATATAAGTTGTAGATTTGTCTTTTACACATATGTCTTTTACATATCAAATTGTAAAATAAATATTTCTGTAAAATATAAAAGAAAACTGAATATAAAATATTTAATATAAGATATTGAAATTTGTAAAAACTATGAAGTCTCATTGAGATTGGAAAAAGAAATTGAAAGCTTAGAAGAAAATATAACTCTTAGGCTGTAAATAGGTGAAGAGAGATGACAAGGCTTTGACATGAAGCAGCCTCCAGTGAGAAGAATATGAAAGTGCAACAGGACCAAATGGAATGATTACATTTAATAAAAATTTAAGAACTGTCAAGGACTTTATGAATTGAAAGGTTTAAATGAATGTCATTTATTTACAAATGCAACACTAGTGACATTTTTGAGAGTGTCCTAGGTGTGGAGATGAAATTGAAATGTGATTGCAGCCAGTAGACCTAATAATTATCAATTAATTATTTTTTAGTGTTCAGGTCTATAGAAGATAGGACAGTAGCAAAATGAAATGGATTTTCAAGGAACGAATACATGGCTATGTATTCTAGGTATTTATGTAAAGAAAATTACTTAATATCTCTGAGGACTTAAATCTTTAAATGCTAAGCACTGAAAAATATAACTAAGGCTGTTTATCAGAAAAGTAACATAATTTTGTAAAATAGTGCAAAAGACATTAAAATGTTAATGAGAAATAGAAAATGATAAAGTATGGGGCAGTTTTTCAAACAAAGAACATTTTTTCTAGGCCTTGGAGTAAACATGAAAATTGATATTTAAATAATTTATACAAGGTTCCAGGGATTTAGCTCAACTCTTCAGGCTCCTGCCTACTAGTGCAAGGGCCAGCTTCAATCCCTGGTAACCACATACAACATTGCTGGGTGTGGAGACTCAAGCCCACCAGCAATCAGAACCACATACCATGGTGCTGGGCATGGTGGATTATGCATGTAATCCCAGCACCTGGGAGGCAGAGCCAGGAAGATTGCTATGAGTTCAAGACTGAGCTTAGGGCAAAACTGAACTACAAAAAGTGAAACCCTGTCTAAACATAAATTAAATAAAATTTAAAAAATAATTTAAACAAAGTCAAATGCTTACACATTTGGTTGGTACCTATTTCTTTTTTATGATGTGATATTTATGATAAATTTCCATGATGAGAAAAATGTATGTTAATAGCAGCATAATGCTAAAGGGCAATAAATCACAAATAATGCTAAGAATCTAGGAAATTAAATTGTGAAGGCAAACTAATAATTAGATAAAGACTACAACTAAATTTTACAAATTTATCATGACTAAAGAAAATAGATTTGAATATTTTACATATCTACAGACAACATTGTTGTTTACTTGTTATATTTTATGCAAAAGAATTCATTACATAAAAATTCATCTGATTTTAATAAATAGTTCAGAGTCACTTAATTTCATGATGATTTTTCCCATAAGAAACTATAATCATCAATAATAATCCTTTTTTTTTTTTTTAAGACAGTGTCTACGTTTGCAGTTCAGACTGCCCCTGAGCTCACTATGTAGCCAAAGTAAGCCATGAACTCACAGCAATCCCAAGTGCTGGGATAATAAGGCCTGAGCCATCACACCTGGCTCTCCATTTTTTTTTTTAAATTACATTTGTTTATGTTGAAAATCTTGACAATACGTTTTTGTTGTCTCAGTACCTAAGGTAATATATAATCCCCAGTGTAGAATGTTTCAGATTCTCTGTGAAGGTCATGTAAATCCAATGGCAGCTGCTTCTGCTCCTTCCTCACAGTTTATGATTATCTCTGTTAGCTGATAAATTCATGATAACTGAAGCAACCACGTATAACCAAATACTCCAAGGTAATAGATTTTATCATATACGTAACAGAAATTCCTATGCTGATTTCAACATCAGATTTATTTTTATTGGAAATTTGCATTTTATCTTTGTTACATGTTCTGCTAGTCATCTTAAATTAGCGAGATCTGTTGAACATGTGCTTTCTTTTTTCCCATTAAAGACCTTCTGGTGAATTGATAAATGTTGTTATGGTAGGGAAACTCACTAAATTTATCTTTCTGCTATGATATTAGCTCTTTCAATTTACTGATAAATTTATGCAGATGAACTTTGAAGTCTTTTTCCAACTTACTTGTAGCTGTAGAAAATTGCTTATCAGAGAGGCATTTGATTATGTGGAACAAGTTCTTATCAACACAATCCTCTTCATCTGAGGAGCCACTTGTTCCTGGTGTTTTCCATGGTTACTTTGGAAATGTCCTTAGGTATTCATCAGATTGCTGCACTGCAGAGCTCAGCCACAGCTGGGAAATCTGACAGCACTGACAGCAGCCTGCAAAGAGGAATAAAAACTGAGTATAAGATCATGTTCTTTTCACAGCCAGTAGTCACACTGTCAAAAAGCATGGTAGTGTTAGATTTAAACCCTAAAATAATTATGGCGTGTCACATGCACACCGCAGTTACTGGACATCGTTCAAATTTGGTGTCTATCATATAATCAATTTTTCTCATGTCTTTAACATATAACATACTAAAAGTAAATATTTCCTACATCATACTAATTGATTGCAATTGAATATTTATTTTTAAGAGATATTATTAAGGAGGATATTACAAATATGCGCATAAAAGCAAATATGTTGTGTAAGAGTTTCTGCTGAGAAGCAGAATGATCTATTTTTGTTGGAAGTGCAACTCCTTATTAAGTAGCATTCCTCACAATTTTATACATATAATCTAACATAACAATGTTTAAATGTTATCACTGAATAAGTTTTCTTTTAAAGGCATGGAAGTATTCTCATGGACTAAATTATACTCATCTTAAAATTCAAATGTGGCCCATGCTATTAGGTTATTGTTCACAGAAGAAGAGAAAATTTGGACATAAAACACACCTGGGGGGGAAATAATATCAAAACAGATTGCTGACTACTGTGTACAAGCTAAAAAAGCATAGCTGTAAAATTTTCATTCATGTCTGTTGGGAGACAAAAAAGTCTTTTCATATATTTATCTGAGATATTTACTGTCCATATCTATGAGAAAATAATTTTTTCTGTTCATATCATTCAGTCTTTAGTACCCTGATACAGCAATCCTAACACAATGAGGCGTGTATCAAATTGTAACAGGTACTAACTACATAGTCTTTGGTCAAGAAATTTATTCAGTATATTGGAAACATAATTTGTTTTTAATTGATTTTTAGTACCTTTTATATATACATTATGATCACATTCAACTTTAAGGGTTTGTACCAGTACATGATATGTTTTGATTGCCTGTTTTCCATTTCTGTCTTTCCTACAACTGCCTGCTCCCTATTAGAATTATAATTTAAAACACAAGTTTTCGCATATGAATTAAATTGCTCCTTCTGGAACACTTCATGAAAATATAAGAAAAGAAAACTATAAGAAAATTTTATATTCAGTTTTGAAAATTGAAAAGGTCTCCATGTGTAATTTAACAATATTAAGAAAATTTCCTGATACATAATTCAAGGGCAATCTTTCTATTGGAAAGGCCAATATGTCCAATATTTTTGACAAATGAAGATATCTGTCTGGCTAAAAATGAAAAGGACAAAGGATAATCAAACTGATATCTAACTAAAAATGTCTTTTAGGCTTGCTGCAAATAAGGCACTAGATTTTCCATGAAACTAAAATGGAATGATACTTTTCCCTGAAAGTGCACTTGATTTTAAAAACATTTAATGAAGTATAAGTGAAATAACATAAAATTAACCTACTTTTAATTTAAATTTCTTTAGTGTTTTGTTTTGTTTTTATTGCTGTGGTACTAGTGATTGAATTCAAAACCCTGTACTGACCAAGAAGGTGCCATGCCGCTGATTTACATCCCTGGCCTGCTTTAGTAGCTTTAAAGAGTTGCTCAACTACCACATAGATGAATTTTGGAAAATTCTCACAAATCCTAAAAAAAATTATCTCAAAATCTTATTTGATTTCACATCCTTGAAAGTTAAGGCAGATTTAGAATGCATAGGATCAGACTGGGGAGCTCCTTGATAGCCTTACTTAGCTTATACAACCATCTTTATCATGAACACTTCTCATTAAGGGAGATATATACCTTTTAGATTAGGTTTTTGTTTTCCTGCTCATGATTTAGACTTGTTTTTCTTGTACTGGGGAAGGAATGAGGTGACAATACCCCACTCTGCTGGATGGTCATAGTTAAAGGACTATAATACTTTTCAGGTGAAGGGTATTCCCAGTATATACCAGCAAATCTTTATTATCCAAAGAAGAATCTCATTGAGAATAAAGTCAACATATAGGAAATAAAGTCAAATGACAGAGAGAATCCTTTACTTGGTGCATGTCTGTTTCTTCAGATTTCTGCTAATGTGACACAAGAAAAAACTTCTAAATGATTCCATCAATTTGAGTTACAGTTTACACTATGAAACGTAGGATATTTCATCCAAAGAAATTATTATAAAGTCACCTAGCATAACCACCAGGAACAAATGTAAATTTCTTTGGGAATTATGATCAACTCTGATAAAGACTCACATGAAAATAAATTTAAGTGTGCAAATATAAACTGTCCTTGTATGATAAAAATATTTAATTTTAGAATTAGAGTAATTAAGTTATTTTATTTCTAATTCCAAGTTTTCCAGAATGATATTAAGTTTCCTGCCACAATATTACAGAAAATTAATGAGTTATGAGTGTTCAGTACTTGGCAGGGTGACAGCAGTTCTGTGAGACTTAAAGTGGGACTTCCAGACGTGGAATTTTAGAGTTAAGCGGCAACTGGAGGGAAATTCTTTATCAAAAATATCTGAGTTTCAGTAGGATATTTAGTGGAAACGTGAAAGAATGAGTTATGCAGTTGAAAATACCCATCAATATTTAATGATTTACTTATAGCAGGTACCTAGTGCAGGTCAGTATTTGAATAATTAATATTTATTCAATTATAATCTCTATAATGCTTACTTTTTGGTAGTCAGTGAATCTACAATTTATTGATATTCCTATAATTAATGAATTGCAACTATTATGTAACTTGAAAAATGGCCTAAAGAGTGAGGTTAATATTTGTTGAGGACTTAATTTATGTGTTCACATTCTACTCATATGAAAGCATTGAAACAGCTAATGTATATATGATACTAGTTGTCAGTGAGTTAAGCCTACTCTGACCTGTTGCTTCTAGAATCTATGGCCTCAGAACTTTAGTACTGCTGTGTTCAGTTACATACATGCTATTAAGAAACCACTACCCTGGCTGGGGACTTAGCTCAGTGGTTCCAGCACCTGTCTTGTAAGTGCAAGGGCACAGGTTTGATCACCAGTAAGCACATACAGCAATACCAGGCATAATGACTCACACCCCCTAGCAGTCAGCACCACATACCACAGTATTGGGTGTGGTGGCTCATGCCTGTAATCCCAGCACATGGGAGGCAGAAGAATTGCTGTGAATTTGAAGCTGAGCTTTAGGCCAGCCTGAAATACAAAGTGAGATTCTGTCTCAAAACAAACAAACAAACAAAAAAACACAAAAAAAACCAAAAAACAAAAAAAAAGGAAAAAAAAATCACCATTCATCAAATGATTCATCTAGCACTGAGTAACAAATTCAAGTCTTAAGTACATTTAAACACCTAACATACTGGCTTCCACATGATTCTTAAATATATAGGCACTGTATTTGTTTTGCTGCAACCACATAGAGTTCCACTATGTAACTTAAGAACATATAGCAATATAATTATTTTTACTTCATAATATTGTTCTTTAGTGTTAATACCAAAATTTTATATTTATTCATTTCTCATCTCAAAGATAGAATTAACTGCAAAGGTCTTATATTTCTAAACTGGCAGGAAAATATATTAATATAAATAATTGTACACTTTACACATTGAGCACTTACAATTTCTTAACTGGGAAATACCTTTCAATATAATCAAAACTACATGACGTCATTCTGTGTAAGGAAAATTGTTTCCAAGCAGATATAGTTTTTGTAGATGATCATGCTGTCCTCACTGATGATTCATTTTTAAATGTGCTATGTCCTAAAGAGATAAGAAGTTTCTTGGTTGATGAGGCCAAAATTCATAAATTCCTCTAATAGCAAGAATGAAATAATGTGAAACTATGAATGAGACATTTGAGATTCAGTCTGTCCTATCGTTGTGGTTTAAGCAAATTATGCATATCGAGTTACTCTTCACAATCACTAAATGATAGGCAGCCCATTTTCTGCTTACAAAAATTGTAAATGGAAAGAATTCAGTAAAAGTAACCTTCATCTTTCATGAATCCTAGAGGTCATGTTAATAAAAAATAATCTTATTCAACTTAATTGATGCAAGGTGCTTTTAGACAATACTGTCTGCCTTGTTATTTCAATGCTAGTTTTATCCACAAGCAACAGTGCAGAAGGTTTTCTAAGTAACCTTCAGTAATTTAACAAATGTTTGAAATTTTAAAATTATGCTTTGCTAAGCAATAAAGACATACTTAGCAGCATACTGCAGAGCCAAGATTTGTGAGATTCTACTATAAGTTGTGTTTGGCAAATGCTTTACTTTTTAAGAAATGAAAATATGTTTCTCAATAAAATGTAAATGGACTGAAGGAGATGTTCTAAATACTGCGGTGATCACTACATAGTTAACCAATTGACTGATGACCTATATTTGTGAGGAGCCACAGTAAATTTGATTAAAAATCTGAAGTAAAATAAAATCTGAAATCAAATGACCAGTTGTCAGTTTCCCCAGAGTGGCTGTAGTGTGGTGAAATGTTAGCAAACAAAGACTTCTCTTTGATTTCTACTTTTCTAGGATGAGTTGTGTGGACAATTAAACCTGATGTTATCAGAGAACAAATCTAAATCACTGCTGTATTGTAGGAATCATGTGTATAAATTTGCCAGAATCAAAAGGTGAAAAATGAGAAGACCACATCAGACAGCCGGCATGGGGGTCAGAGGATTAACATGTATATTTATGATGATCATAGTCTAAAGGAAATTGATGTATCGCTTCTGCCCGCAGGAACGACACAACAATCTGTTCTGGAGCAAACCTTTAATGGAACAATAAAAAAAAAAAAAAAATCCCCCCTCCAGTTCTCTCTACCCGCTCTTATATACCCTAACCAACACGGAGGCCGCCAGCGATCCAATCATCTTCCTTCTGTCCTAATAAGATATCACAGCTGTGCAGCAAAGCAGGTTCCATCACTTAATCCACACCCCTTGGCATCTTCCCGGCACCATCTTAGCTCGTGCTACCCCTGACATCTCCCCCTTTTTGTTTTAGACCCGAGAGCGTGCCTGTCTTAGGTTGACAGTCAGTCCCTCGTGGCCTTACCTGTCCTCGGGAATGTGTGTTTGGCCACACGCCCCTGTTTTAGGTTGGTCCACAGGATTGTCTGCTCTTACCTGTCATTGACTACCGCTCTAGCAAGGTCAGCCAAATGCCGGGGTGATTTCCGGCCTCAAGGGCTTGGAGTGTCTGCACCACTGCCCGTTCTCGAGCTTGCTGCCTAGCGCACCACCATCGCAGCGCCAGAACCATCGCTCTGAGGGCGAGAAGCAGCAGCATTCCCAAGGCAGCAGTCCCACACCAGGCTTGAAACACTTGTCCCAGGAACGCAAAGAAGGACACCGCGGGCAGGGGTGGAACTCACGTTTTATTGATGGCAGCTATCTGTTGTTGTAAGACTAGAGTCTTATTTAAACCAAGTTCTACTTAACAAGTTGTTCAGTTGGTGTACCGTCTGGATGCATTGTGCGCTCTGCACTCTGGAGGCTGTTACACACACATAGTGATACTGGAGATTATGAGGTAACAACGCAGTCTGCTGGTTCAAGGTAACTATGCTGGTGTGAAGGAGCTGATTTATCTCGTTTTGGGTCTGAGGTGCGGCGGCTGTCTGTTCTGCAAGCTGGTCCACGGTGGCCACCATCAGGGTCGTAGAGGCGACTGCAAATCCCACCGCGGCAGCTGCCCCTACCACTGCCACGATCGCCGGCACAATGGCTGCCGTTACTCAAAAAATCCCTAAGCACGAGATAAAGCAACACCGAGAAGGAATCTTCTATGCCAACTGGTAAGGGCACATAGGCGGGAATGTGAACAATCAAAGCATGGGCAGAAAAGCTTCAACATGAAGAGACAGAGCAATTCATAAGCGAACAATTCAATTCCTACAACCCTCCTTGCGTCTCATTCCACAATACAAAAAAGAAAGGTGGCAAAAGGCAGGGAGGGGCCCGTAAGGTGTAGTTCTTTAACCCTCCGCCTGTAATATTGACAGTGTTAACCCAATCAAAGTCATTTCCCTGCATAGTACCTTTGGAGGCCGGGCGCCATACAGACTAAGGTCAGGACTCAGTGTATGCGGCGACTGGCTCCAACATTCCATCCAGGGAATGGCAAAGTAAGGGGCAACACTCCCCGTCCCGGACAAGGGGGGAGAGGTGGCCTGGCCACCTCATTCAGTGTGTAGTTGGTGGTGGGACTACTTTCTGAAGTCCAATAGTTGTCCCAGTCCCATTGGCTGGGATGGCAAATATGTCATGCGGGGTTAGATGCAGGCATGACGTCGGGCATTTAGAAAAGTTTCCCGTCCCAAAACACAGGGTGTTATTAAGGAGGAACACCCCTTTTACAGGTTGGTGCCTAGGGTCGAGGCGTACTGCGGCCTTCCCCACTAGCAAATAATTACTAGTAAAGAGAACAGGAAAGAATGGTGTGTCAGCTCCTACTGGCAGCAAGACCGGCGGGTTCTTGACCAATGCCCACCGGGTCTCCTTTGCTGCCACCCGCATTATCGGCCACATCCTCAGCAGCATCACCGCCCACGGGCACCATCTTTTCTGCTTGTTGTCTTTGCCGCTGGCAGTCATCCTGGAGCACCCTGGTGAGTCTCTCAGGCACCCAGACTGGCGTGGAGGCGTCCTGTGGGAAGACACAAACAGACCCTCTCTTCCAAGTTGATTAAGGTAGCCTTCTTGGGCGAACCATGGGGCTAGCTTATCAATCGCCTCCAGGAAGCATCAGGCCGCCCTTGTTTTTAACCCATAATGAAAAGTGAAAGTAACAAAGAGACAGAAATGAAAAGAACACCCTTTAAGGGCGCTGGCTAGCCTGATTTAGTTGCTTACCGCAATCCTTACCGCTCCCTCTCGGTCCTTCTCGCCGCTCACTGGAGGGCTTTTCCTTGACTCGTTGCTCTCATTGCCCCCGGTCCGGAATACCGGGTTTCGTCACCACTTGATGCATCGCTTCTGCCCGCAGGAATGACACAAAAATCTGTTCTGGAGCAAACCTTTAATGGAACAATAAAAAAAAAAAAAAAAAATCCCCCCTCCACTTCGCTCTACCCGCTCTTATATATCCTAACCAACACGGAGGCCGCCAGCGATCCAATCATCTTCCTTCTGTCCTAATAAGGTATCACAGCTGTGCGGCAAAGCAGGTTCCATCACTTAATCCACGCCACTTGGCCATCTGCCCGGCGCCATCTTAGCCGGTGCTACTCCCGACAGGAAATGACCCCAAAGCTCATAAATGCGTCTCACTTAGGACAACTGGCAGTGTGGGGAATAATTTTAAAAATGTTTAAAATGTTGTATGATGCTCTCACATTCTATTTCTCAGGTGAATAACCTTATTTGTAACTGAAAAAACAACAGATTTGAGAGTCCTCTATTTGAGACAAAACTAATAATTTGAACTCTATCTTTTTTGTCTCTATTATTTATTTACGCTCTGATATATGTATATAGTTACATTTAGAAAATATTTTTAGAAAACATTCCTTTAAAAGTTAAGCATAAGTAATTATGACTTCATTATTCCCCAAGTTTAATCATAGTCATTCCTTACAATTTCACTCCAGAAAAGATTTTCAGAAATTAGTCATTTTCAGCTATTTAGATATCTCCAGCTTAATGTATTCTTAAGAAATACAGAAAGTAGTGCACACACACACCCACACCCACACACACAAACCACAAAACACTGGACTGTGGTACATTCCAGACGTATAAAGTTTGAGTTGTGAACTTTCACAAATGTATTATAAAAAGCTCTATTAGCTTATGAATGAAACCACCTTCTGAACTACTCTCCTGCAGATTAATTGGTTCTAAAACTGAGGACCTACTATATAATATTACATTTAAAAATAAAGTTATTGAATATCCATATCATTAATTTATTATAGGTTGTATTATTATAGATGCATCCTAACTTACAGAATAATATTTAGATAAATATCATGCAGCTGACAAAATTTTGATTTTTTTCATGTTGTGTCCAAAGAAGCTTTAATTAGAATATAATTACTATGAAAAAATATGAAATAAACTCTGAAATTAAGAATGAAATTGTACTCACTGCCAACATAAAAACACTAATAAAAGGAAAAGTCTGCACTCACACACTTGATTTAGCATCTGATATGAGGAATCTGTGGTGTTTTAATCAACTTTTCCATTGCCGAACAAGTTGGTCAACACCTGCAGCTTGAAACAGATGGAATATTTGATTATGAAACCCATTACACACTATTTATCTCTCTTCATATGTATATATATGTGAAAATATATAATATTGACCTGCCCATAGAATATTTTTAAATCTGAAAAGATCAAAATGAAATAATATTGAAAAAAATTGCTTGAGTTTCAAATCCATACTAAAAATGGCCATGGGGTTCCTAGGTTTACATTTTTAAAACTCACTAGCCATGTCTTGAAACACTTGTATAACTATAAATGGAAAAGCAGTTTTGAAAAATGAATTTAATCACTATTTGAAGACCAAGATAAACCTGTGATTAATTGTAGATAATACAATTAATTTCTGACAAACAAACTGAAACCAAAAACTACCCACATGTCCAAATGAAATTACCATGTAGCACTGTGCCTATGCAGAGCTTCTACTTCAGGCTTCTAAATTCAGGAATTCTTTGTTGTATAGGGAATGCTAAGTCACACACATACACATACACACAACCTAATTTGTGTGCTGACATGGAAAATATTATAAAATGTGTGGAATTGTTTCTGGGACAAGATTATAGCTAGACACATCCTTTGCCTTACTGCATAAAAAAATTAGAAACATTGTTAGTAAAATTTGCAGAAGTCATGAACAATCATTTAGGACAGCCTAAAAAAGTGATTAGAAAAATGCTACAGCAAGTGGAAAAAAAGCATAGACCTTGATAGTTTTAATTAATACTGACACAAACCCTTGTTTTCTTCATTAGTTTTGAACATAAAATGCATTGCTCTGAAGAGTGATGAAGTAGGAAAGTCTGAATTCCTTTTACTCCAGAAGAATTCTGCAAAGTCCAGAATCAGCTTTTGTCACAAATCTGGAAAGCAGCCAGTGGGCAGTGATGCTGTGGACAACCCATGCTCCATTTTCTCACATCAAAATAAAACATACCATCTGATTTCTATTACTTTCCTCTTCTACACCAAATTTACTAGGAGAAAATCATCAATTCTATCTCTAAAATGTAAACAAAATATAGCAATTCTCCCAGGTCCATGCAACCTTGTTCTAGAAGTTTGGATCAAGATTGTAATTGCTACTCACTTATACATTTATATATACCAATAATTTATTCCTAACAAAAAAGCCAACTTGAAATTTTTAAAGGACATCTATTCATGCTCAATACTTCTGTTACTACTCTTTTGATTCCAAATAAAATTCACATTTCTTATAAATAGCTCACGTGGTCTTAATGTGTTCATACCGTGCCCAGCTTAGCAATTTCAACTCCTTCCATAAAAATCAGCAGTTTCTACTTCTGTGGTCTTTTTTGTCATCAGTAAAAATTTATATCGGAATTAACCAGGAGTCTCTACAGAGACTGATAACAGTATCTTAGTATCAGTGCTTCTCTCTGTGTTTCCATCATATAATAACCTGCATTATAGCTAGCAATATGCCAGCAGCTGTTAACAGTGTTCTCAGCTTTCTAATGACCAAATCCAGGCCAGTGTAATGTGAACAGAAATACTGTGTGTTATCTTTATGTCTGTCACTTTAATAGAAGCATTCTCTCTGTCTCTCTCTTCTACACTTTGCACTATTCATGAAATGTAGGGTACTGAAATAACCTGGGAAGGCTTATTATGAGGATAACAGATATACTATAAGATCTAGACCACACAGATGGGGGTGTTTAAAAAACAGCTATCTTACTAAGCCTTTGTACTTAGAGTTTCTTTACTTAGAATGTTATTTTCCAAAATCTTTGCTTGACTATTCCTTTTTTTAATCAATAAGGCCAAGTAAAGGCCCTATTACTTGAAATTCCTGCTACTGAAACTGTTGTGTGATTAACTGTATGTATTTGCCACTAATTCTAATTTACAGATATTTTATCAATTTACCTGGCTTAAAATTAGTAAATTTTGTGGTGATCTAAGTAATGAAATGAATTTTGAATTATTTTATCTGCATAATAGAAGAGCCTTGATACCACTCTTCTATTAATTGTTATGATTTTGCCCCAAATATATAGCTAAAAATATTTAGATGTATACAGATAATAGAATAGAGAGAAACAAACAGAATTTCTTTTCATGGAATCTACCCCAATTTTGGAGATGTCTTGTTATAATATTTTTTGTAATTACAGTATGCAATTTATGTCAATATTATGTATGACAATAAAATATTGCCTGGAATAATTTCACTATGAGAGAATGTTATAGCTTCAGTGAAGCTCTACTTTTTCAGAGAACTTTATAAAATGTTACTGTTTCTAGCATCAGGAATGGGATTCAATGTTCCCCTGTTTAGCATCGTACATAGTGTTCTCAGAGAGCACTGACAATGCTGGGAGAACAGAGCCAGGAAACCAGGGACAGAAGCTAATGTTCAGACACAGAAATTGACAGAAACCCCCAGCATGCTAGAATCAATCCTGCTGTCTAATGAAGTGTTCAGTAATAAGTTTCTAAAGGATGGCAGAGAACAAACTACATTTAAAAATCAATGTTACCTAAATTATGATAATAAAGAAGAACATAGAGATATGAAATTCTCTAAACAGGTTTTAAAAGCAATTCTTCAAAAATATTCAATTTAAAAATTTTCTTGATGTTAATATGAAAACAAAAAATGGAGAAAATAAGGATTATTTTAATTTCAAGGAAAAAGCTTAGTTGTGTGAGTTGAACTATAATTTTTTCATGCACTATCCAAACTACCATATAAAAGGCTTTTATGAATTTTATATTACATCTCATGAAGTACAATTATATATAATTTTAATTTAAAATATGTGCACATTAAAACATACTTTTCAGAGGAAGAAGTAAGAGCATCTAAGAAGTATATGAAGAAATGCTCAACATCATTAGTCATTTGAGAGATGAGGATGAAAGTAACACTCAGATTTCATCTCACTCCACAAAGAATGGCTCCTATTTCAGAATTAGCCAGCAACAAATGTTGGCAAGGCTGCAGAGAAAAGGGAACTCTTCTCCACTGTTGGTGGGAATATAGACTCGTACAACCTCTGTGCAAATCAGTTTGGAGATTCCTCAAAATATATAGTTAGAGGTTCGATTTGACTCTGCTATTCCTCTGCTGGGTATCTACTGGAAAGAATTAAAAGATTCATATCTCAGTGACATAGGTGCACCCATGTTTATAGCAGCTCAGTTTGTGATTGCTAAATCTTGGAAAGAGCCCAAATTTCATCAGTGGGAGACTCGATAAAAAAGATGTGGCTTTTCCAATAAAAAGGAGTATTACTCTGCCATAAAGAAAGATAAGTTTGAGTCATTCATACTCAAGTGGATGTACCTTGACGGCGTCCTCATAGCAAAATAAATAAGTCACAGATGTGTGAGTATCATTATCTTTTCTCTGGCATGAGAAAATGAAGTGGTAAATGAGTTGTATGCATAGTTGATATTGTGAAATAGAAAATATTTAAAAAGGAAGAGAGTGTAGGGGTAAATAATGAGGATAAAATGAATATGGTAATAATAAAGAAGGAAACAAAGATTATGTGTATAGGGGGTAGGGGTTACAGAATTGGGGGAAAGTAGAAAAAATGAGAATCAAGTCGTGCTATATTTTGGTACAAATTCTCAATGTTGAGGGACTTAGTGAAGACAGATTTCCTTGGTTAGGCTTGTTACCTGAATGGTATAAAAAGTAAAAACAAAGAAAGAGGCCTCACTCTTCACCTTCATTCTGTAGGTCATCACCTGCATCTGCAGCTGACTCTGGCCTCCTTATACACACTTGTGTGTGTCGCCAGAATGAGCTCCCAGCTTTCCGCTCGGTCCTTCAGATCTCCAGAACAAGGAAAGCCTTTTTACACCTTTCTGCAACTGACTCTGTTGGTCTCCATTGTAAGCCAATCTTATAGATTCTTATTCTATTTGAGTATCTTACATCACATTGGATTCTCTAGTGAGCATTAACTGATATACCAAGAGATATTCTATCTATCATCTATCTATATCTATATCTATCTATCTCTCTATATATATCTATATCTATCTATCTATCTATATATATATCTATATAAATCTATAAAAATACAATATCTATATCTATATCTATATCTATCTATCTATCTATCTATATCTATATATAGATAGATAGATAGATATAGATATAGATATAGATATTGTATTTTTATGTAGCCAACAATGACCTGTCTTCATAAAATGTGGCTTCAGGTTTTCCAAATAAATTTGATCATATCCCCAGGGATTATATGATTTTTAAAAGGACCTGCTATTTTGACATCAAAATACTTGTTATTGGTAGATTTTATGTTAATATGCATATCGTGTTTTAAAATGTTTGATTACATTAAACTTTTTATGAAAGTTAATTTGCCAGTAAAATACTTAAAATCTCCAAGTCTGCTAAATGTAAAGTTTAACTTGAACATTATTATTTTCTTACAAAATAATATAAAATGTGCCTGGGCCAAGTTTTCAAGAAATACATTTAATAGAAGAGGTGATAGTGAACATCCTGTCTTCTTCCTGATCCTGTGGAATGCTTTTAGTTTTTCCCACTTACTATGATGTTGGCAATTGATTTGTAATATGCACCTTGTATGTTATCTAGGTATGGCCTTTCTATATTTGCTGTTTTAATTTTTATCCTGAACGAATGATGAATTTTTTTTCAAAAGCTTTTCTACATCTAGTTATTTGACTAGATGTTATTTTACTTTTTCTTTTTTTACATAACATACTACATTTGTTGACTTATGTGTGTTAAAGCTTCTATGAGATGAAAGCTACTTGATCATCAAGTGTAATATTTTATTTAATTCAAATCTTTATTGGTACATAATATATGCAGATAATTATTGCACTCAACAATGAGAATTTGTACCAGTACCAAGACACAACTTAATTCTCATTTTTTCCCATTCCCTTACCTATCCTATCCCTCAGCCCCTCTATATACATAAGCTTTATTTCCTTTCTTTTGTATTATCTTCTCATTTCCCCCTCATTATTTACTCCCACACATTATTTCCCTTTGAATACTTTATAATTCACTCTATCTAATTTACATTCTAGAACTCATTTACATACAGAATGGAGCATTACTCTGCCATATAAGGTGATATGATTGAGTCATTTATATTCAAATGGATGTACCTTTAGGACATCCTCATAAGTGAAATAAGTAGGTCACAGCTGTGTAAAGATTGTATCTTTTCTGTAATGAAAAGTGAACATTATGCATAATCTTTTGATAATCTACTGCATTTTACTTGCTAATCTTGATGAGGACTTTTGCATCTATGTTCATTAAGGAAATTAGCTGAGACTTTTTGCTTTTATTTATATGTTTACCCAGTTTGGAATCACTGTAATGCTAATTCCATAAATGATTTGAGAGTAATCTATCCCTTTCAATTTCTTTCTAGATTTCTAGGAGTATTGGTAATATAACATCCTTAAAGATTTTGCAGAATTCATAAGTGAATCTCTCAGGTTCTGGGCTTTCCTTACTTTGTAGAGTCTTTATTGCTATGTTAATTTCACTGCTTGCTATTAAGTTGTTAAGAATAATTTACCTTCTTGGGTTAAGTGTGATAGTTTTATGGGTCCAGGAATCTGTTTATTTCTTAGAAATTTGCCAGTTGGGGGAACATAATTTGAAAAAGTAAAGTACTTACTGTCTTCTGGATTTCCACAGTGTCTGTTTTGATTTCACTGTTTTCATTTCTATTTGCACTGATGTGAGTCTTTTCTCACTTTCTTTTGTAAGTCTGGCTATAGGATTATCTATTCTATTTATTCTCTCAAAGAACTAGCTCTTCATTACCCTAACTAGGGAAGTGAACTTCCTCTACAAAGAAAATTTTAGTTCGCTGAAAAAGATGACTGAAAAGAATATCAGAAAATGGAAAGATCTCCCCTGCTTCTGGATAAGGAGAATCAATATTGTCAAAATGGCCATATTACACAAACTATTGTTTAGATTTGATACTGTTCCAATGAAAAAGCAACAGCATCCTTTCCAGATCAAGAGAAAACAACCCTACATTTCATATAAAATCAGAAGAGATCCAGAATAACAAAAGCTGTTTTGGACAATGACAGAGAAGCAGGAAGCAGAGCAATACCTTACTGAAAACCATACTACAAAGTAAATAATAAAAGTGGCATGATAATGGGACAAGAGCAGATACATGGATGGATGCAAAATAATTCATAACAGAGAAACTTCCCTAGGCACATTCATTCATTGTAGAAAGTGGCTAAAAGCATATGTTGGGAGAAAGAGGGTCTATTCAACAAGCGGTGCTGGGAAAACTGATGATCTGTCTGTAGAACATTGCACTGGATGCTTATCTCTCACCAAGCTCTAAATTAAATCAAAATTTATTTAAAAATCTAACCATTAAAACAGAAACACTAACCCTACAAAATATAAGATAGATAAAATATTTGAAGATGTATGCATATGAAATAATTTTTTAATCAGAAACTCAGTTGCACAAGAAATAACAACAAGAAATAAGAGTGGAATTATATCACACTAAAAGGCTTTCATGTAGCAAAATAATAAATTGATAGAGTGAAGAGACAGTATACAGAACTGGAAAATATTTTTCTAGCCACTCTTCCAATGATTAATATCTAGAATGTACAAAGATCTGTAGAACTGAATAAAATGAAAGATTCAATGAAGAAAAAGGAAAAAGTAATTAACAGACATTTCACAGAGGAAGAAATACAAGTGTCAATAAATATATAAAAGAAAAATACTCAATATCTCTAACCATAAAGAAATGTCAATTAAAATTAAGCTGCTTCCATCATACTCCAGAAAGAATGGCAAACACTGATAAATCAAACAACACCAAACTCTGATGATACTGTGGTGAAAAAGGAATTCTCACTTATTGTTAAGAATGGAAACTACTACAATCATTACTGAAGTCAGTAGGGAGATTTCCCACAGAACTCAAAGTAGAATACCATGTGACTCAGCATTTCTCCCACTTAAGTCTCAATCTCAGAAGTATGAAGTCACTGTATTATACCAATATTTATAACAGCACAAGTCATAATTTATAAATCTGGGAAATAGCTTGTAGATCCATGAACAGATGACTGGATATAAAAATGACATATATGTGTAAAATAACAGTATTTTGCTATGTGGAATGACATATTGGAGAAATTTGTGGAGAAATGGATGCACCTAGAAAATAGAATGTTGAATGAAATAAACTAGATGCACAAACTTAAATATCATACAAAATCTCTTAGTTTAGAAAGGTAGAGTAAAAATAAAGATAATAATAAGGAATAAAGAGAGATGGACAAGGAGATATCTCTTCATGGGTGATGTAAGAGGTGATTAGGAGGGGAAGGGAAAAAGTAAAATAATAATATTCCATGAACAGGAATATAATAACCTGAAGTAAGATTAATAATATCAACAAGAATCACAAACTAGATAGGAGGATTAGAGTAGGGAGAGGGATTGAAAGGGAATTTAAAAAGAAGCAAGCTGTATCACGTAAATGTATGCACTCTCCCACATAAATGTAAACTGCATAAACTTCATACATGTTCTTTCAGGACTTTCCTAAAGATGTATTATTTGTTAGTAATTTTTAAATTGGTTTGATTAGTACACTTGATGTACATGTTATTATCATAATCGACATTGCAAATTTATACCACTACATTACACAACTTCTCATTTTTTCCCATTTTATACTACACATTTATTGTAGGTTGATTACAGCCTGGTCTATATGTTGCTCACTGTAAAACCAAAAACGATTGAAGAAATCAATATGGAAAATTGTTAGTATTTTTTTTCAAGAAAGTGACAAATCCCATTGACAAAATATACTTGACAAATCCCATTGTACTTCTTAAATGTTGTCAGATTTGATACATCTGTGTGTTCATATATATGTGATCAAATAAAGGTATACAATTAGCAATGATATCAATAAGACATGGTTATAAATCTCCACTAAGATGTATGGTGACACTTTTCAATAAAATATGTCATGCTACATCTATTGCTGGGCTCCAGTAGTCACTATGTATTTATATGTAAAAAACATCTCTTGTTAACAACATATGTTCAGATTATGATTTTTAATACAGGATGATAATTTATAAGATATTGGCGACGGGGCTGGAAGGCATTCAAAGAGTTTCCCACTCTCGTGGCTGTTGTTTGCTCTGTAATGGATGAATGTGGAGAATTTCTGCCTCACCAATTTCTTTCTCTTGCTGGCTTCCCCCAAGAACTCTGTCTTTCTCAAAGAGGGAAATTCTCAGGTGTGAAATGTGGGAGACAGGAGAAGAGGGTGTAGCCAGAACACTCGTGGCAATTTCTATTATCCTGTGAGTCTGATAACAAAAAGATTAACAACCAATTAACAAGAAAATTGGAACCTTGAGTAAAAGGCTGCTCCTTGGCTGAACTCTTGCTTCTTTAGGCAGCAGCATCAAAAGGCAAAATGCCGGAGTTGCTGCACCTTTAGTCAGTACCAACTCTTCACATCCAGAATCCTACCATGCATAAGGCAGGACAGAAAGATGTCCACAATAAACCCTATAGTTGATCCCATGGGACAGTGCAGACATCTATAAGTCATGTGCAGTAGTCCACAGTTCCTGATATTTAAAATATCTTAAATGGTTACAGACTTCCTCAGCAGGCATATTCCAGATAATTCTGGTATGAGCTGTCAGGATTTTATGATTTAATCATAGGGCTACTCGAGCATAACATCTGCTTTACATTACTTATTGAAAGATGCACAGATTGAGGGAGGCATTAATGAATTATGTCTTTCAATGAAGAATGAATTCAACATAATACAGAAAGAACTGATGGTTCTTGCTTGGAGAAAATATAATACTTAATGCTTCTATGCCCCAAATATGTATCTGTTTTTTAATTTCCATGCAAGTCTCAAGGGCTATTTTGATAGATGACTTATTTGTTATATATACATAATTAAACCATTTATATTAGTATTTACTCTTCACACAATATGTTTAGTTATATTTTCTTTTTTAATGTTTCAACATAAATATTTTCTGCAAACTACTATATATTTTCAGAAATTCTGAAGGTTAACATTCATTTTTTTTATAATTAAAATAGTTTTTAATTTGCTTTACTTATACTACTTGCTTTTAGGAAAATTTATATGATATCAATGTATTTTAAAAAACTACTAATGATTCACCAAGGTAATTACATATCTATCCAACAACTGCACTGTTAGAAAAAAAATACATGCATTTTCTCTATTGTTTCTCTTCTAAATAATTCTTGATTTTAGTTGATTACTTTTTTTCGAGACAAGGTCTTGCTTTGTAGTTCAGGCTGGTCTTGAGCTCACTGTTGATACTTTAATATGTTATGCTTTTAGTTATATTTAATTTATGCATATAGATTATTTATTGTATTTCAACTTTTTCTAATTTTAAAATTTTATAATACCCAAATTTTATAAATAACATCATTGTTAGCTGGACATGGAGGCTCACACCTGTATTCCCAGCATTCTGGAAGCAGAGCCAAGAGAATTGCCATGAGTTCCAGGTCAGCTTGGGCCACGTAGTGAGTTTAGGGCCAGTGTGAATTGCAAAGTGAGACCCTGTCTCAAAAGAGCTAAAACTAATAATAATAATAAAATCATTGTTAACATGCAGGTTTATTTCTGTTTAGATTTAAATTTCATTACTTTTTGATAAATTTATCCTTTATGGATTTCATGAAAATTCAATGAGTTATATACCTCTTGACCTTAAGCATTGTACTAATACCTATTATTTGATATTTAGTAACAAATGGCATACTTATATTTTCTTTCCTTGAAAACTCTATAGATGTGCAAGTGTTACTCTATAGTCTTGTAGCATTGAGATTTCTACTTTAAGTCTGTTTTACCCAATACATATTCATTCTGTCTTTTTATCCAACATGTTACCTCTTATTTTTTAATATTTTTATACTTAATGCTTTAGTAGGTAACAGTTATATCACTGTGGATGAGAATTTAAGTTTTAGCTTCTCCAGAGCTTCCAGAAAAGGAGAGACTATGATGGCCATAGACTTGACAGCATTCTGACAGTGAAATCTACTCATGCATAAATGTACTGTCCTTGATGTTGCTGAGAAGATGCTTACAAAATCTATTCAAAATTCTAAAAAGTGGAGTGTTAGGGTTAGGTGTCTTATAAATCCATCATCTGTATTCTTTATGATTCACATTAGATTTCCATCACCCTTCAAGAGAACTTTTTAAATAATTATTTATTCTCCAGTCACTTACACTGATCTCTGCATTAACACTTCATTTGAATTCATATACTTTTCAAAATATTTTTCCTAGTTTCCCATTCAGTGTTATTTGTGGAAATTGACACATACCAAGATATACAGAAGATAGTTTCTAGCATAATCTGTGTCCTTTCTGCTACTCCAACAATCTTGCTCAATCATGTTCAGTTGAGAAATGCAATAATTGTGGTCACTATCCAAGCAATTAATATCCCACTAAGGTGACTGAAGCAGTCACAATCACAAAAGTTATTTAAAAGTTTTCCCAGCTTCCACTTTATTTCAACAAAATTGTAAAGAGTACCTCACAAGTTATTTTAGAACATCCTCAAAAAGATTCAGTTTTAGTAGCTTATCGCAGTAGTATGTCCATGGCTTTTCTTTTTTTTTTTTTAAATTATCTTTATTGGTACATTAAATATACACATCATGATTGCACTCCATAATGGGGATTTGTACCAGTATAAGACACAACTTAATTCTCATTTTTTCCCATAGCCCCACCCACCCTACCACCCCCCCATATATATAAAATTTGTTTCCTTACTTTTTTGTTACAATCTCAACATTGTCC
>PVIR01027184.1:0-23170 GCA_004026965.1 Petromus typicus
ACAATCCTCCTGCCTCTGCCTCCCGAGTGCTGGGATTACAGGCGTGAGCCACCACGCCCGGCACTGTGGTATGTGGTACTGGTTGCTGCTGGGTGTGGGTCTCCACACCCAGTATTGTTATGTGGTTACCGGGGAATCGAACCCGGGCCCTTGCGCTTGCAAGACAGGCGCCCGAACCACTGAGCTAACTCTCCGGCCCTATTACTGGTTGTTTTCTTGATCAGAGCTGGAGTGATACGGGATCTCAACATTGTCTTAATTTGCATTTAACTAATGACAAGTGATGTTGAACTTTTTTTCATGTATTCATTTGCCATTTGTAATTTTTCATCTGAGAAGTCTTTATTTCAGGTGCCCATTTTGGCATTTTGTTTTTAAATTTGGCGATCTGATTCTTTTGAGTTCTTTTATGTTTTAGATAATAGCCCTTTATCTGAATAGCTGATAAAAATTTTTTCCCACTCTGTGGGTTTTCTCTTCATTCTGTGGGTTTACTGTTCATTCTGTTGGTGGTTTCTCTTGCTGTGCAAAAGCTTTTTAATAAGATGAGGTCCTAGATATTGATTCTTGTAGCATTTCTTGTGAGGTTTGGGTTTTGTTCATGAAGTCTTTGCCTATTCCCATATCCTCAAGTGTTCTACCTGTTCTGTCTTCCAGCAGATTTAGTGTTTTTGTCTTAATATTTAGATCTTTGATCCATTTTGATTTTAGGTTAGTGCTGGTGAGAGATATGGATCTAGTTTCAGTCAGACTCACGGAGAAATTTGAGAAATAATTCCTTCACAATAGCATCCAAAAAATAGAAATACCTAGGAATCAAAATGAAGGAAATAAAAGACCTCTACATTGAAAACTACAGTACTCTGTAAAAGGAGATTGAAGAAGATGTCAGAAAATGGAAAGATACCCGTTGTTCTTGGGTAGGAAGAACCAATATAGTGAAAATGGCCATACTTCCAAAATTGTTAAATGGATTTGATGCAATTCTAATAAAAATCCCAATTGCATATCTCACAGAATTAGAAAAAAAATCCTAAAAATTCATTCGGAACCAGAAGAGACCTAGAATAGCAAAGACAATTCTGGGCAGCAAAGGCAAGGAGTGGGTATCACAATCCCTGACTTCAAAGCTATTGTGACAAAAAACAACATAGTAAAGGCAAAAGAACAGACCTGAGGATCAGTGAAACAGACTAGAGGATGCAGGAACGACTCCAGATATCTGACAAAGGAGCCAAACACCTTCACTGGAAGAAAGAGCCTCTTTAATAATGATGCTGGAAAAATTGGCTTTCCACATGATGTAATGTGCTTTTATCTTTTGCACTGACTTCTGTGAGGGCTTACCCCTGTCTGACTACCCCTTTTATTTCTAACTAATTTAGCTGTCTTACAATACCCTGTCCCATTTTTAGTAATACTTACGGTTTTAAAAGTCAGAAAAGTCAAGAAATAATTGAGAAATTATAATTACAAATTTTAGGGTAAAAAAATAAAGATATTTTAAAATTCTTTTCTTTTTTCTTTCTTTTTTAAAAAAAATTTTAGATGAATTATCACCGCCTTTCTCTGAACAACACAACAGGGAACAAATTTTAATTGGCTTGGAGAAGTTTATTCAAAAAGAATATGATGGTATGTCATACATTGAAATTTAATTCCATTTGTTCCTAACTTGGATTCAGTCATTTGTTTAGAAAATATTTGTGGAATGTTATATATTAGGTATTACTTTAGCTTAAGAAGAAACCTTGCCAACCAAGACTTGAAGCCTGCTTTCACAAAGCATATATTTCAGAAGGAGTTATTGAACTAAGAAGTAAATTAGCAAATAAGTTTTAGTAAGGTATAAGAGATGAGAGAAGTGATACATTATTATGGTAAGCCTCTTTTAAGGTGACATTTAAGTAGAGTACTGGACTTAGTCCCTAATAGTATGGCCAAATAATAAAGCAAAAAAATTTCTGTGGCCAAATAAGTTTAAAAAAAGACAAATAATGTATGATTAGTATAAATTTATACTTATTAACATGATCTGTTACATGCTGAAAGATTCTTCTTTGAGACAGAGTCTCACTATGTAGTTCTAAAAGGCCTTGAACTCACTTTGTAGCTCAGCCTGGCCTTAAACTCAAAGGCTGTCCTCCTGCCTCAGCCTCCCAAGTCCTGAGATTACAGCTATGTGCTGCTGTACTTGCTTGTAAGGTTGTATTTTTAAATTATATTTGTTAATATATAAACTATTGGCCAAATTTAAGCCCTTTTAGCTCACATTTGTACTTGTTTGCTGATGTCATAGCTTCTTTTATGCCTCTCAATTGTTGAAATTTTAAGTGGGGAATTAGAAGTAGATATAAGGATTAATTTTTAAAATTTTCTTTTATAGATGCTTAGTAAAATTAATTAAAGAGAAGAAAAATCCAGTTATTATACACTATAACTTATTTGAAATACTACCTGGTACTTAAGAATTCTAAATATTAGCCCAATGTGGTGGTACTTATTTGTAATCCTAGCAATCTGAAGACTGAGACAGGAGTATTACCATGAATTTGAAGCTTCTTGGTGACATAGTGAGTTAGAGGCCAGACTGAACTACATAGAAGACTCTGTTTCAAACACTAACCAATCAAACAACAATAAAAAAGCCTCTTGAATTGTGAAGAATAACTAACAATTTATATCTGGTGAATTAGTCAGTCACCTTTGGAGGAAAGTTCATTAATCTTATATACTAAGATGATATTAAAACTACTTGAATTATGTCCTGAAAGGAGTAGTTTCTTTCCTTTTATTTTTTTGGGACCAGTTTATTTACTAATTTCTGGTTTTTGGAGATAGGGTCTTGACATGTAGGTCATGATGGACTTGTATTTACTGTGAAGTCTAGGCTGGCCTTGTACTTACAGTGAGCCTTAGGTGCTGGAACCACTGAGCTAGATCCCCAGTCCTAGGAATTTCAGTTGCTGGAAGAAGCTAAAGATCTCAGTGATTGGATGTGAAAGTTGATAAAAGGGTATTAAGGATCTCACAAATATTTCACACTTGAGCATGTGGATAAACAATGACACTATTTGCTGAGGAAGAAGGATTATAGGAAAAATTGTAGGTTTGTGGTGAAATTTATATTTTAGTTTAGATGTGTTGAACTGAACAAGAGTGGATACTTGAACACATGGCTGTAGGTGGATTTTCTGGAATTTCTCATACTTTTCAGGGATAGGTTATTTAAGATATAGAAATGGACAAGATTACCTTGTATTAGGCTGTTGTAGATATTAAAAGACTCCTCTTTCCTGATAAGTTTTAGTTTTGATTTTTTATTTTGCTTAGAAAAAGCAAGGTTGTGCTTATTTGGATCTTCTAAGAATGGATTTGGATTCCGTGATAGTGATCTGGATATTTGTATGACCCTGGAAGGCCATGAAAATGCAGAGGTAAGTGTTAGCGTTTGCAAAGGATTGTGGAAGTTAATTTTTTTGAATTTATTTTGAGACAGCGTGTTGCTTTGTAGTTCAAGCTGGCCCTGCGCTCACTGTGTAGCTCAGCCGAGCCTGGAACTCACAGTAATCCTTCTGCCTCTGCCTCCCGAGTGCTGGGATTGCAGAGGTGAGCCACCATGTCCGGCACTGTGATATGTGGTACTGATTGCTGGTGGGTCTGACTCACCATGCCTGGCATTGTTGTATGTGGTTAGTAGGGATGGAACTTGGGACCTTGCGCTTGCAAGGCAGGCACTGAAACCCCTGAGCTAAATCCTCGGCCCTGGAAGTTTATTTTTCTAATGGTGAATCTTTTTATTTTTTTATGTTATATTGAAGAAAAATTCTTTGTAAATCAGTTGATACTATTTGAAATGTGGAAGTATTAATGCCATCAATTTAGAAGATATTCAAGTCTGTAGCAAGCTTTTGTTTCATTCATTTTATAATGCAAAAGCCAGGTCACAAAGTATTTTATAATGAATTTTGGAAAAAAAATTAATATACCCTAATGTTTGAAATTTTTTATTAAAACCAGTGAGAAGTTAGGCTTCAGTTTTGGTAGTGAATATTGAAATCTGTCTTTCCATATCTCTTCTATTTGGTGATGTCTTTTTATCATTGTAGATACAAAATACAGGTAGTCATCTAATTAATAAACATATTGTATTCTAAAAATAAATTGTAATTTGGGGGCACTCATGTTTTTTCCACAGAAGCAATGCTATAAATGTATGAGTTTTAGAAACTCATGGGAAAGGGTGACTTACTTTATTGAGTTGTCAGTATATACTTACACATACATTATCTCATTTCATTCCTACATACACACTTTTGAGGTAGGTATTATGTCCCCCATTTTACAGATGAAGAAACTGAGGCTTTCAGAGATAAACTGACTTGCCCAAGTTCACACAGCTAGTAAGTATTGGAGTCAGGATTTGTATTCAGGTCTGTCTGACTACAGAATTTATGCTTTTTCTGTTTCACTCTCTCACTGTAGTTGTTTTTAACCTGTAATGTAGCTGAAATATAGCTCTAATTGTACTGTAGAATTTAACCACTACTTTCTGAAATTCAGAGCTTTCTGAGTTCCACCTTGAGATGCCAGGAGCAGACCTCCCCACAGTCCATTCTCAGCAGTGAGAGTGGATAGTTCCTCGTGTATTGGGTCACAGCAGTGGGGATAATTTAGTGAAGAAAGGGACTAATTGGACAGGGAAGAAGTGTCCCAGGCCTTCATAGCATATTTGAAAATGAGAGTGGTCTTTAGGTGTTCTTTACCAGGATAGCTATTGGTTTGTTTCAAAATTAGGAACTACTTGCAAGATTGGGCAAGGCCATGCTTTTGGCATCTGTAGAGGTGTCAGCATTTGCTCTATTATATTACAAAAGAATTGAGTGGAGCAGTGTATCTCTGTGTTTCTGATACAGTTCTTTCAAAAAGTGGTTTAGAAATTGTTAGACCTAGAACAGAGTTGGCAGTGATACCTTGTGAACTTACTTTAGAGCTTCAAATTTGATTCTGATGTTAGCATCTTCTCATTCTATTAAGAAACTGAAGTTGCAAATGTTTTTGTTTTTCTCCTTAACTGATCTGCTTATTACAATTTGCTTGGAAAGAGCCTGCCCTTTTCCATTTTAAAGAGCAAGATTTGAGGGATTGGTAAATGATTTTTATCCATATTTGAAGTTATCTTCTATGCAAAATTTTATAATCAGACTTGTAATTATCAAGGATTTGTATGTTATATGTGATCTGTATCATTCACATTGGTAAGTGTAAATAATGAAAAAGTATAAAATATTTTGCTGGGGATTTAGCCCAGGCTGCTGTGCCTCCTTCGAAAACGCAAGGTCCTGAGTTTGATCCCAGTACAAAAAAAGAATAATAAAATATTTTATTCCACATGACTTATTATTAAAGTTTCAGAAATTTATGATAATTGTGTCTTTGAATAATTAAGAGAAAAATACATCTTTTGTTTATTTTATGGTGCTTGAATTAGTAACTAAAAATTCTGTGGAAGTTCCCAGGTTAAGTGGCAGTGACTGCTGCTTTTGCATAGGTAAAAGGAACATGTTAGGAATATGCAAAAATGCTTTTGGATGACTGATGAGGTTAATATTAAACTTGATTCAGTTAATTTATAATGTCTTTATTCTCTGTATTCCTTGTGTTTTGATTAGCACTATCATATTTCCATTTCTGATTTTTAAAAAAACAATATTTAAATCATGGAGATAAGAATTTCCTAAAGGAAAGAAGTGCCTGGTAAATAGAGTTATCATTTTTCCTTATCAACGTAATAATAATAAATATAGATTCAAATTATTCATTTTATGGCAGGCTTGTTGCTGTACACTTTACGAACATGTCTCTTGGAATCCTTCCCAGTAACTCCAATAGGACACGAATTCATGATCATTTTGACTTTGTAAAGTATTAGTGTGATGCTGAAAGAGGTTAATGATCAGTCATATTGGTGCTTAGTATTTAGTTCAAAATTAGATTTCAAGTTTGTCTAAAACCAGAGCCTATGTTCTTAATCATTGTACTGTTTTATCCTCATCAGACCCATCACATATTGAAAACTGTATTATTCTCCTGTCTTTATGCTTCTCAAACTTGAATGTACATTTGAATTGCCTCAGGATCTTGTTAAAATTCATATTATGATACAGTGCACTGGGGAAGGGCCTGAGATTTTGCATTTTTGTTAAGTTTCTGGATTGTACTGCTATTGTGGATCTGAACCATGTATTTTGAGTAACAAATTACATACCACATTATGGCTGAAAGTTTTAAATACCAGTATTAAATGCCTAAACTGAAGTAGAATTTGCACAGGGTGAATTAAGTCAGATTTTAATTTATTGTATGTTTTATTTTTTTAGAAGTTAAATTGTAAGGAAATAATTGAAAATTTGGCGAAAATTCTTAAGCGACATCCAGGTATAAATTTTTAAATCTTAGCTTTAAAACAAAAGATCATATTTTTTTTAGCTTTATGAAAATTGTGTAACTTATTTTTCTTATTTTTAAATAAGGTTTAAGAAATATTTTGCCTATAACTACTGCCAAAGTGCCTATTGTAAAATTTGAACACAGACGAAGTGGATTAGAAGGTGATATCAGTTTATATAATACATTGGTAAGTTTCTCTTTATAAGTCAGGTATGTTTATACTAGCATTTTAAACGTTTACAGATTATTGGTTATATAGTACTTGTATGTTTAAGAATTTCAAATATAGAAGTTCAGTATAACGAAGAACTATATTATCTGTCATCTTGCTATATTGCCTTCAGCTTCAAAGTTAAGTTTTGTTTGACTTGCTAATATTTTAGAATTTAAATATATATATAGTCTGTTTAGCGTGTATTGTATCTTTATTTGATTTGTAAGATCAAAGAAATACGAAAATGTTTTCAAATATGTAATTATTTTTCAGGCTCAACATAATACAAGAATGCTAGCTACTTATGCAGCTATTGATCCTAGAGTACAGTACTTGGGATATACTATGAAAGTGTTTGCGAAGGTATTTATAAAAAGTTAATGATCTACCTTATTAAAAGTAAAATACTTATGTAAGAACTATGATAAATATTGTCTCAGTTTTTTTTGCTTGCTTAAAAGACAGAATCTTGTTCTGTTTCTGAGGCTGGCCTTGAATTCTTGAGGTCAGGTGATCCTGCTCATCCTCCCTAATAGTATCTGAGCTTTTTTTTTCTTTCTGTGGTACCAGGGATCAAACTCAGGCCCTTGTGCTTGCAAGGGAGCTAAATTTAGCTCAGTAGAGCTAAATCCCTAGCCCCTACCTGAACTTTTAAAAAAAGACAAGTTTAATAGGTTGAATCTGTATGTATTAGGATAAGATGTTATCTTTTTTCCTGTGTGTGTTCTAGTCCCATGTATAACACAGTTGTCAGTTTCTCAGTAGTAAAATTTCTCAGGATAGTGATTTTTCAATCCTAGGCATAGTTGTTAATTGACTTACACTGATTAAGAACCTCCAGGTTAGAAAATCTGCCATTTGGGCTTATGATAAATTTTTTCTGATCAAGAAAACAAAACAATATGAATAGAAATATGGGCTTCGATTAAAATGCATTACATATTACATTGTTTTCTCGTTATTTTGGTGAATGTGTAAATTATATTAGCTCAGTGTAGCATCCACTTATGGCAGCTGCTTAGTATAATGATTTTATGAAAATATACGGAAGACTTGTAGTAGGAAAGTTACTTGGTCATATTTTCATTTTATAAAGTTTCACATTGTTTAACAGGAAAGTATATTTTAAAAAGATTTCTATACATCTTTTTAGCAGAAGGTGTGTTAGAAAAGTGTGTTGGCATATACTACATAAAAGACTTGAAATAGCTACTTTCCTGAGTCTCTCAACAGAATAACTCCAGCACAGTGGTTTTCCTGTAACTATGTGGAATTTTGTAGTGAAACTCAGTGACTCATATCAAAGAAATAATTGTTTCAGTTATACAAATACAAGCTAACTTCCCACAAGGAAAAGTCTCTTGAGATTTTTTGTTTTTAATTTGGATGCTTTTTAATAGCCAATGTGTACATGTAGATCAGAATTCAACTGGCTATTATAGAAATTTATAGTAGAAAGTGGAAAAATACTTTATTTGCCTATCTTCTAGCCAACAAGTTATTAGGAACAGCTGGTGTTAAAAGTTTCTTTGATGTTTTTCCAGAAATATACTAGTATAAGCAAATGTATACATTTCCTGTCTCCTTTTTATTAAAGGGTAAAAACACTGAAAACATTATTCTACACTTTGCTTGTTTTGTTTGCACTTAGCAGCAGCTCTTGTAATATATTTCATATTACTACCCTAAGAATTTGGTCTTTTTTTCTTAATGGATGCACATCATTCTGTTGTGTGAATAGTTCTTAGTTTTTTTAAACTGTGCTTTACCACACAGTTTTGAGGGCATTTTTTACAAGATAAACTGTTAGGACACAACCACTAGGTGAAAAGAAATATGCTTTGTATTTTGATATTAGCAAAATACTTTTTAAGAGTTTGTAGTAAGTTATATTCTAATTTGTGATTTATGAGAATTAGTATTTCCTCAAATCCTGTATAAGGTTTGTTGGCCTTTTGGATATTTGTCATTTCAGTGCATTAAAAGTGATGCCTTACAGCAGTCAATACAGTTTTATTTTCAACCATTTAATAATTAATTCATTTATTTTTAAGCGTTGTGATATTGGAGATGCTTCCAGGGGAAGTTTATCTTCATATGCATATATTCTTATGGTGCTGTACTTTCTGCAGCAGAGAAAGCCACCTGTTATCCCAGTTTTACAAGAGGTAGGTATTTTGAAACACTGTAAGGTTGGGGCCGGGGATTTAGCTCAGTGGTTCCGGCACCTGTCTTGCAAATGCAAGGGCTCGGGTTCGATCCCCGGTAACCACATACAATACTGTGTGGAGACTCATGCCCAGTAGCAATCAGTACTACATACCACAGCGCCGGGCATGGTGGCTCACGCCTGTAATCCCAGCACTCGGGAGGCAGAGGCAGGAAGATTGCTGTGATGTGAGTTTGAGGCTAAACTCAGGGCCAGCCTGAACTACAAAACGAGACCCTGCCTCAAAAAACCCTCAAAACAAATAAACAAAAAACCCTGTATGGCATTTTTATGAAAACATTTAAGGAAGAGAGCTTTTGCTTAGTTCGTGAACTCATTAATGACTTTTTACTTCCATTTATATCATAATTAGTCTTGAAAAATTGTTATGGGATCATACTGTTAAAAGAATATAAGTTGAGTTGAATCTTTTGCAACACTTTAAAATATCAGTCTAATGCTGCAAATGATTATGAAGTTCTTAGATTCAGTCATAAGCATACATATTAGTCTCTTAGATACAATTACATAAATTTCTTCTCTCTAGAATATTTTCCCTCTTGCTTGATAATGAAGATTTTTTAAAAAATATTTTGAGTCAGTCTCACGATGTAGTTCAGGCTGGCCCTGAATTTACTATGTAGCCCAGGCTAGCCTTGAACTTGGCAATCCTCTTACCTTTTCCTCCTGAGTGCTAGGATTATAGGCACGAGCCACTACACCTGGCTGAAGTTTGATTTATGACTGTGTATATTTTGGATAGCCTTGTAAACTTTGCTTGAGGACAAACCCATTGAAATTTTTCCTCTTTTAAAGTTCCGTTAATTACATTAAGCAGAATAATTTACACTGAGAAGAAACAGTTTGTGGTCATTTTTAGTCAGAATAGGTGAACCCAGTTACTTTCTGTGGCCAGTTGATACTCTAAAATTGATGTAAAACAGTTAATAATTCATTTATACCTCTGGATCCTTGGCACAAAGATTTGTTGACATTAGAGATGATCCAGTTCTATTTCTTAGAAAACCGACCGTTTTGAGGTAGAAGAAAAGCATTAGAACTGTTTAGAAAATCATATATTCTGTTTTCACATAAATTTTGATAATCATGACAGTGAAGAAAAGCAGAAAATAACAAGCTTTATGGTGGGTATCAAATGGTCCTAGTTTTACAGAGTTCTAATAAATAATGAATTGCTTGAGTAACTGCTTTCCCTCTTTTTAAAAAAAAAAACAGTAAAAGGGAGTTAAAGTTTTAATATTTCTTTGCAAGGAGAGAGTTCCTAGTTGAATCTCTGTTGGATTATGATGATGACCACCACGATGATGATGATGACGATTATGAGAGAGTGTGTGCGTGTTTGTGTGTATTTTCAGGTCACAGCAAAATTGAGAGAAATTTTTCATATTACCCTTGCCTCTATTATGCATAGTTTTGCTTGTTACTGTGTACCAGAGTAGCGCATTGTTACAGTTGGTGAATCTGTGCCAGAGTTAATTGTTTACATTGGAGTTCAGTCTTTGGGTTACACATGTAAGAGGTTGAACAAATACAGAATGATTTACCATCATTATAATACACAAACTTTTTTTCCTGCTTTAAAAATATTCTTTGCTTTTCGTTGGGAATTGTGGCACATGCTTATAATTTTAGCACTATGGGAGGCTGTGGCAGGAAGATCTGATCTCAAGACTGAGCTCAGTCTGGGCATTTAGTGATTTAGTAAGACCCTTTTCTCAAAATACAGAGAGTGGCCAGGTATGTAGCTCAAATCCAGGCCCTAGTTTCAATCCCACTACAGATAAATAACAAAAATCTGTGCTCTTTCTGTTATCATCCTCCATGTGAACTCCTTGAAACCACTGATCTTTTTATTATCTGCATAGTTTTCTTTTCTAGAATATCATATCATATGAAGCCATTTTAGATTGGCTTCTCTAGTTCAGTGATTAATCAGTTTCACATTACTATAATGAAATCTGTGATACAGTGAACTTATAAAGAAACATGGCTTTTATGTTGATTTGTGTTTCTGGATATTTCAGATCAAGCAGTCCTAAGTTTTTAAGCTTTTGGTGAAGGTAGCAGAATAGTGGGTGTGAGTAGTAGAGCAAATTGCTTATTCCCTCAGCCAGAACTCAGAGTCAGGGGCCTCATATTCTTCATGGCCTGGTTCTAATAAGCTAAGAGGTTCTCATACCTACACCTCCTAAAAATTCACAATAATTACCAGTAGTACTTCATTGGTGACTAGCTTTAAATACATTTACCTTTGAGGATATTATCCATGTTCAGATTATACTACTCAGTAGTATGAATTTAAGATCCTTTCATAGGTATAGTGGTGCATATCTATAATTTCAGCACTCAAGAGCCCAAGGCAGGAGAATCACCATGAGTTTAAGGGCCAGCCTGGGCTATATAGTGCGGCATACAAAGACCTTGTATCAAAAAAAACACCACATTGTACTTTAGAGTGATTTATCATGTTCACTTCCACCAATAGTGAGTTAGAACTCCTGTTGTCCCACATTCTCACCAGCGTTTGGGGTTGTTGGTGTTTAGTATTTTGGCCATTCTGTTAGGTATGTAGTGGTATTTCACTAGTTTATTTTTGATTTATTCAGACAGGGTAACGATGGGCCCACGGATTTAGCTTAGTGGTTCTGGTGTCTACTTGGCAAAAGGTTCTGAGTTCAATTGGTGGTACTACATACTACAATGCCGGGCATAGTGGGTCATGCCTGTAATCCCAGTACTCGGGAGGCAGAGGCAGGAGAATTGCTGAGAGTTCGAGGCTAGCCTGGGCTACATAGTGAGTTCAGGGTCAGCCTGAACTACAAAATGAGACCCTGTCTCAAAAAGAAAAAAATCCAGTCAGGGTCTTGCCATATAACCCAGGCTTGCCTCAAGTTCTCACGGATCTTCTTGCCTCAACCCCTCCCTCCCACCCTGCCACCCCGCCACCCCTATTGCTGAGATCACAGGGACTTGCACAATTTCAACCTTCTCATTGTTGCTTTAATTTGCATTTTTCTAATGGATAATGTTGTAAAGCTTTACTGTGTTATGATCAGAGTATATAGTGAATGTATAAAGTTAAAAACTGCAGTAAAAGGGCCGGGGATTTAGCTCAGTGGTTCCAGCAAGTACAAGGTCCTGAGTTCAGTCCCTGGTAACCACATACCACAATGTGGGGGTGGGGGAGCACGGAAGGGAGGGATGTTGGGGGGGCAGGGGGGTGTGGTGACTCATACTCACCAGCAATCAGTACCACATACTACAGTGCCGGGTGTGGTGGTTCACACCTGTAGTCCCAGCACTTGAGAGAAAGAGAGAGGAGGATTGTTGTGAGTTCCAGGATCACTTGGGCTACATAGTGAACTCAAGGCCAGCCTGAACTACAAAGCAAGACCCTTTCTCTAAAAAAAAAAAAAAAATGCAATCAGAGACATTGCCGTGAATTTCCTCAGAAATACCTCTGTCTTTATTTGGCTCACTTACTCCATAATTCTTCCCACTTTCTGAAGCTGTTCTGGAAGTCATCTTTCCTAAGTCTTTACAAAGTATGATAAAAAATCCAGTGAAGTTGGGCATGGTGGTGTACATTTGTAATCCAGCACATTGGAGGCTGAGAGAAAGATCTCCATGAGTGTAAGGCCAGCCTCAACTACATAACAAATTCAAGATTAGCCTAAACTACATAGTGAGACTGTGTGTCAAAACAAAAGAAAAAAATCCAGTGAATGCTGCTATTGAGTGCCATCCAATGAAAAGACAGGCTTGTAAAGACATTAAAGTATGCCCTTATTCCCTGGATCTGGTATTGTCAGGCTTCTGGTTCTTACCAAAGTCAGGTTGATCATGATAGGTAGACATTTTGAACTGATTTAGTTTAAGGTAGTTATGACAGTATATCTAAGTTCAGTTGCAAAGAATAATTCTAGAAATGCTTTTTTTTTGGTTTCCTGAAACAAAGTTTCGCTAGGTAGTTCAGCTGGTGTTGCACTCACTGTGTGGCCCAGATTGGCCTTGAGCTCATGTGGTGCCTCAGCCTCCTATGTGGTGGAATTACAGGTATATGCCATCATGTCTAGCTAGGACTGCTTTAGAAAACAGCCAGAATGATTGGATAGGTAATGTGTCTTTTATTGTAATTAATATTTATTTATTAATTCATTCTTTTATTTATTTAGACAAGGTCTTGCTTTGTAGTTCAGGCTGGTCCTGAACTCAGCCTCGAACTAGCACTCCTCTTGCCTCTACCTCCCAAATGCTGGGATTACAGCACTGTGGTATGTGGTTCTGATTGCTGGTGGGCATGAGTCATCATGCCTGGCATTGTGGTATGTGGTTACCGGGGATCTAACCCAGGCCCTTGAGCTTGCAAGACAGGCACCGGAACCACTGAGATTAGTCCTTGGCCCCTTGTTTTATTTTTTAAACAAGGTCTTACTCTGTAATTCAGGCCATCCTTGAACTTACTATGTAGCTCAGGCTGTCATTGAGTTCATGGCAATCCTCCTGCCTCTGCCTCCTGAGGGCTAGGATAATAGGCATGAGCCACCACACCTGCGTGTAATAAATTTTTAAATATTTAAATATTCACTGTATTTTTTCAGTCACATTGCATATACTTGTTTGTTGTTTTTGTATCTTCTTTGGTAAGATGTGCACTAAGGTCTTCAGCCCATTTTTAAAAACTTTTTTTGATGTGTTTGAGTGTTTATCGGTATTTTGTATAGTAGTTCCTTATCAGATGTGTCTTTTGCAAATATTTCCTGCCATTCTATAGCATGTCATTTCATTTGCTTTGCAGAGCAGAAATTTTTAATGAAGCTTGTCAGTTACTTCTTTTATGGATCATACCTATGGTTTATGTCTGTTATTGCCTTACTCAAGATACCTAGGTTTTCTTCTGTTACCCTTTGGGAGTGTAATAATTTTGCATTGTATATTTAGAAGTATGATCTATTTTGAGTTAACTTTTGTGAAAGATATCTGTACATTCTCCATTTTATTTTAACAAATGATGTTCAGTTTTAATTGGATTAATAGTTTTGTTTAACTTTTTTCTGCATTGTTATCTCTATTCCCTTGTCAAAGATAGGCTAATTATATTTATGTGGATCTAATTTTGAACTCTCCATTTTATTCCATTGATCTGCTTATTCTTGTCCTTTTCTGTCTGTCCTGTCCTTTCTTTTCCTTTTCTCTTGCCTTGTTTTTCTTTTTGGCATTTCTATGGTTTCCCTGTGTTACATCGCAGCCATTTTTTGTTTGGAGAACTCTGATATTAAATAGACTGATGACACATAGATTTTGTTTCTGACCTTTTCTGATTGTCACATAGGACCCGTTTGTTGCCCCGACATCATTTAAGAATTGGTTATAGTCAGGCATGTTAGAGCATTCCTGTCTGTAATCCTAGCACTAAGGATGCTGAGGCATGAGGATTGCTGTGAGTTTAAGTCTATCTTGTACTACAAAGCAAGACTGTGTCTCCAAAAACAAATGTAAAGATACTGGTTATTGAGGTGGATCTCATTATATTTAATGAAATTAATGAGTCCTCTCTCAATTTGTAATTGCATCTAATTTTTAAGTGTATGGATTACTAATGCTCATATAAAAGGTTTTTTTAAAGTTTGATATAAAGTTCCTTAGCTCAGAGAACCTTTCTTAAGTAGAAAATCTTTGCTTTTCTAGCGAATCATATATAAAAGCAAATTTTCATATGGAAATTAATACTAACAGATTTGGGAGTGTTATTCTCACTAATGTATGATACATGTTTCCTTAAACTATAGCAGCTGAAAAGTTAAAATTTAATGAGAATGAATTTTAAGAATATTAAGCCAAATGAGGTTAGCCAATCACAAAAAGATAAATACTGTTTGATTCTGGTTAGCTCTCTAGCTAGAGTAATCATATTTATACAGACAGAAAGTAAAATAGTGCTTGCCAGAGACTGAGAAATTGAAAATTGTATTTTAATAGATACAGAATTTTAGTTTTCTAAAAATGGATCTTGTGAGTATGGCAATTAAATTTTTTTTGGTGGGGGGACAGGGTCTCGCTTTGTAGTTCAGGCTGGCCCTGAATTCAGCCTCAGAAGTCATATCACAGAAATACTCCTGCCTCTGCCTCCGGAGTGCTGGGATTACAGGCGTGAGCCACCACGCCTGGCACTGTGGTATGTGGTATTGATTGCTGCTGGGCGTGAGTCTCCACGCCCAGTATGGTATGTGGTTACCTGGGATCGAACCCTGGCCCTTGTGCTTGCAAGACAGGCGCAGGAACCACTGAGCTAAATCCCCGGCCCTCCAATTAAATATTTAAGATAGAAAATTTTGTTTACATATATTCTGCAACTAAAAAAATTTTTCAAATACGATAATAAAATATTATAAAATACTGAAATGTTCAGGATCACTTCTCTAATACAAATATGATTGTTGTCCTGTTTTGGGGGGGCAGTACTAGAAATCAAACTCGGGGCCTCACATTTGCTAGATAGGTGTTGTGCTGTTAAACTATATTCCTGCCCCCAATATGATTGATTGTCTTATTTAATGAGTTTTAAAGGGAGTTCTTACAAGTGCTAAGTGGAGGATAAAAGAGAAAGAAAAAAAGACAAAAACAGAGAATAGCAGTAGTGCTTCGAAGTGCTGACTCTGATACACAGGATAGAATTAGGCATAATGAAACATGAGAGTTTAAAAGAATAGGCAAAATGTATAATTAATGAAACACTCTCCAAGGCCCACAGGTCTTTTGTGTGACTAGCCAACATCATTGGGTTTGATTCAAGGTTGTTATTCAGAAGTGAGAATTCTCTTTAAAAGAATTAAAGTCTAAAGAGGTAGTTTATATTATTATAAAGCATGGAAAAAGTGTAAAAGATCTATATTAAAGAGTATGGGATGTCCATAATAGCCTCTCAGTCTTTAAGGGTAAAATATATGTAAAGCTGTACTTTTTTGTTTTTCCTGAGACAGGGTCTTGCTTTTGTAGTTCAGCCTGGCCCAGAGCTGAGCCTTGAACTCACAACAATATTTCTGCCTCTGTCTCCCAAGTGCTGGGATTACAGGCATGAGCCACCGTGCTGGGCACTGCAGTATGTGGTTCTGATTGCTGGTGGGCATGGGTTTCCATGCCTGTCATCGTATGTGGTTACTGGGGATCAAACCTGGGCCCTTGCACTTACACAAGGCAGGCACTGGAACCACTGAGCTAAATCCCCAGACCAAACCTTACACTTTTTGATGGTAGGATTTCATGTGTCTTGTTTTAGATTTTTTTAGACATTTGTAATTGTCAGCTTCTCACTTTTTTGTTTTATGAAATATCAGAACTTATGCTAAATAATTTTTGGCAACTGTATTTAAGTTATGTAAACTTACCAGCTTAAGTCCTGGAAACTTTATGTAATACAGAGTAAATACATTGCATAAATAAACATATGTGTCCTCTATACAGGAAGCTTTGGTCTATAAAGGTTTAGGGCTGTAGAGGTAAGCTGAAGACCTTGGTCTACAAGAAACTTAAAGCATAGAGTGAAATTGGAGAGGCCAAATGTGGCTAATTTTGTAAATCACTATACCATCACAAATGTAAGGGGAGATGAGTAAGGATTGCCTTATTTAATGGTTTCATTTATTCAGAGACAGTGTCTCACTATTTAGTTCAACTGGCCTTGAACTCTATAGCTCAGGCTGGCCTCCCACAATCTGTGATCCTCTTGCCTCCTGGGTTCTTAGGATGATAGGCTTGTGCCACCCTGCCTTGCAGTATCTGATAGTTTTAAACTGTCTTTTCATTTATTTTAGAATTAATTATCTTGTGTGTGTGTGTGTGTGTGTGTGTGTGTGTGTGGTGTGTCTATTTTGAGAGGTAAAGGTGGTAGTAAGGAGTGAGGTAAAGTGGTGCGTTGTTTTAATTCGGTCTTCATTAAAGCATCTCTGCTTTTATTTCTTATGATGAGCCTCCATGAAGGTTCCATTTTAGGAAAGAGTTCTGTATTGTAAAAGAAAAAATTTACAAACTACTGACATAAGTGATGCAATCTTTAATCTTTACTTGAAAAACTAATGATTTATGGGATGATTATCTTGCCCAGTATCTTGAGACTAGAAGTGAAGAATGCTGACACTGAACCCATCCCATCTTCCATAACTTCCTACGCTATTGAATGGCTTACTTAAGTGGCATACTTAAAAATAAAGATTTATAATCTTTATGAAGATATCAGGGAAAGCTACTTAATTTCTCATTCAACAAAATCTGCGTCCAAGTACTTTTCATTATTATCTGATAAAGATAACTGAGTAAGGGTACTGTGCCCCAAAATAAATAGTTCTGTTGATTGATTACCTTTGGGTGCATGATATATCAGTGTTTTCTTTGGTTTAGCTTAATTAATCTTGCACTGTATGTGTGTGATAGGCCAAATAGATGACATCAAACACTATCAAATGTGTCATTTAGAGAGTTGATGTTCTTAAAATATCCTTTTACACCTCTGCTTTAATAGAAAACATTTCATTTAATTACTTAAATAATAGCATAATGAAATAATAGCATTCTGGATTGTTCTTTTTAGAAAGATATTTCAGTGTGTATTCTATAGATAAATTCTGAAGTGATTTTAGCATGGGCCTTTGGGTTGAATAATATGAGATTTGATAATAAAAATTTTTTTTAAATGCAGATCTTTGATGGAAAACAGATTCCACAAAGAATGGTTGATGGATGGAATGCTTTCTTCTTTGATAAAACTGAAGAACTGGTAATTTTTTGTGGTGTTTATGTTATATTTTATTTTCTTATTTTTGGGATTTCCTGTTTTTGAGACATGGTCTCACTGTGTACTTCAGGGTGGCCTTGAACTCACTTTGTAGCTCAGGCTGGCCTTGAACTTGTGATTCTTCTGCCTCAGTCCTCCACGTGCTGGGATTACAGATGTGCATGTACCATGCTCAGCTGGTGCTTATGTGATAGATGCTCACTGATACATGTTAATATTTGTGTAATTTTAATATAATAATTTTACTTGGAGTTGCTCTCTACATTTTGGGTAATAGAAAAATTTCTTATCTACCTTCTGTTTTCCCCACTTCCACTGCTTTCTCTTCTTTCTTTCCTAACTGTAGAAAAAGCGTTTACCTTCGCTTGGAAAGAACACAGAATCATTAGGAGAACTTTGGTTGGGCTTGCTTCGCTTCTATACTGAAGAGTTTGATTTCAAGGAATATGTAATTAGCATTCGGCAGAAAAAGCTATTGACAACTTTTGAAAAGCAGTGGACATCTAAATGCATTGCGATTGAAGGTAATAATTATTTTTGCCAATATTAATTCAAGAACAAAAGACAACCAGCTAAGGAAATTAGAGAAAACTGTTATGACTTGAAAGATTCTTCTTAATTTTTATCACTTGTCATCCCTTAATATATAATTTTAAAAGAGTAGTTTGCTAACTTGGATAGTTTGAGAACATATAGTATTAAACTTAAATTCTGGCTATTTTAGGGTACAGTAAATATAATTCTTAATTTAAAAATATTTCTTTTCTAGACCCTTTTGACTTGAATCATAACCTTGGTGCTGGAGTTTCTAGAAAAAGTAAGTTTTAAAGATAGAGTCTCGGGTTGGGGATTTAGCTCAATGACCCTGTGTCTGCCTCACAAGCACAAGGTCTCAGTTTCATTCCTGGTACCAAAAAAAAATCTCTGCTTTTAAAGCTCCGACAAATTAATGTCGCATCTTTACTATTTCCTTCTTTCTTAAATAGTGACCAATTTCATCATGAAGGCATTTATCAATGGAAGGAAACTTTTTGGTACTCCCTTTTATCCACTCATTGGCAGAGAAGCTGTAAGTTTGTTATTTTTTATATTTAATCTTTTCTCACAAGAAACCTAGTCCTCTTTACAGGTGGGTATTAGGAATAGAAAAAAAGATGGTCATTGTTTCATATAATTTTTTTCTTCCAGTGCTTATCATATAGTACATAATGATATGTATATTTAACAAATTTTGCTTACATTATTGACTTGTTAAATTCTGTATGTTCTGGTACAGTGTAAATTCCAGCAGAATGGGATCCATTTCTATAAAGTTCCCCTTTAAATTTCCAGTACCTAACATAATCACATTCATTTTTTAAATGCCATATAATGAGATTAATACTGAATACAGTTGAATTTTTATTTTGGCATTTTGCTCATTGTTTTTCATCTATAGAAATTTTGTCAAAAACATACAGAAAGAAGGTAAAACCAGAGAAATACTTTATTTGCTATGGCTTCTGCTTTAATTTTCATGTAACTTTAGTATAATGTATTAGGTTACATGGAAGGAAAAGGTTTCCTTTTGCCCGAACTGGGTTGTGTAGTGTCACACATTCGCCTTGGTTGCACTGTGTTTTTTGCTTGATTTCTATTGGTCAGGAGACTCAAGAAGTCTCAGTTGTAGAACAGGGACTGGTTGAAAAAAAATCCATGTAGTTACTCTTGCATGATGAACATCTTTGAATTTAATCCATTTCGAGACTCTTCTTTCTTAGGGGTAGAGTAATAATAGAACTCTGGATCTTTTTTTTTTCTGGCACCAGGGATCAAACTCAGGCCTTTGTGCTTCCAAGATAGACACAGTATCACTTGAGCTAAATCCCTAGCTGTAACTCTGTATCTTTTTTCCCCTTGAAGCACTGGTCTCAGATATTTTTTAGTTAGCCTCTAAGCAGATGATAATAATTATAATGGAGAGAAATAAAATAAAATTTGAAGCAACACAAAGACCGTAAAAGAACAAGATGACTAAAGACAGAAAAACCAAACATTTTAATAGTGTATTGACAGCAGTGAACCTTTTAGTGTATTTTTATCTGAAACTGTGAGACTTGCAACTATTGGTAGGTATTAGTTTCAGTACACTAACGTACACAGTGAGACTTTTTAGTAATGTGCTAATTTTAATTTATGAATACAAAAGTCTGATTATTCCCTTACAATTCAGTATAACTAGTGCTCAATTGTACATAGATATTAAATTTTTTTTGCTTTGGATATTAAGTGGTATATAAGCCGGTCATCAATTTGAGGCCTACCAGGTATGCCTTTAGTCTGTTAACCCATTTATGCCACAGATGATAATTTTAAAAAGTTTTCCATAAAATTCATATGCTGTCTATCTAGAAAAATTCAAGGAATAAGAATTTGAGGAGAAAAAAATTCTGTTATCTTCTGTTGTTGTTATAAATGTTCCAGAAGTAAAACACTTGGCTTGGAGGTATAACTCAGTGGTGCTGCCTGCCTGGCAAGTGCAAGGTTCTCATTTTGATCCCCTCATTGAACAAAAAACAAAATGAAAACACTAGTCATAAAAAGATTAATCATTTTAAAGTAAATTTTATTCTTAGCAGTCAGTATACAGTATTCCATAGTTCTGATATTTATTTAATTATTTTTCTCTGATGTACACTTAAATTGACTTCATTATACCAGAGTTATATAGTAGAAAATATCTGTGTACATTATCTTTGATATCAGTCAGGATGATACTGGTCTTTGATGTTTTTATTTTACTACTTCATGCTTTTTCACTGCATATTGAGATTATAACAGCACACAGGATAAATTTGTGCAGACTATTCTAGGATAAACAGTATATTTCATATTTTTCACCTTTCTTGTTCACTTAAATATGCTCACTGTATCTTTACATCACTATGTCCTTTCATATATAATGTGCACTTTTTTCTGCTTGTCTTAAGCTATCTTCAGTCTCATTATGCCTACTTTCTGGAATTATACTTAGGAAGAAGTTGAGTTCTTATGTCTTAATTTTGCTGTCATCTAAAATTTGGTAACCTCACTTCTCAGTCACTGGAATGGTGGGACAGAGAAATATGGCTTTAAAAGATAATTTAAGAGTAGAATTGATATACTTTGATTAATTAGTGATGATGGTTGACCGAGCAAATTGAGAATTATTCCTAAATTTCTGGCTTGAGAAATTGGGTGAAATGAGAAAAGCTTTTTTTTCCTTACGTAGAAAAGAGTTTCAGGAAAATGTAATCAGTTATAATAGTAAATGTGAAAAATTAGATATCTTTGTTTTACAAACATTACTGAGATAGAATTCACAAAATGTTGTATAACCAAGTGCTATTTTTTCTATAGTGAGGATTTTGAAATCATCACCACGAATTCTAGGATATTTTTGTCTTTTCTGAAAGAAACCCAGCTATCATTAGCAGTCAGTTTTCTTTCCCTTTTTCAAACTAATACTCAGTTATTTTTTTAGAATCAATTTTCCTATTCTAAACATGTTATATAAATGGAGTCATACAGTAATGTAATCTTTCAGAATTGCCTTCTTTGACTTAGCATAGTATATTTAAGGTTCATCCTTGTTATAGAATGTGTCATTATTTCATGTTGTTATTTTGTTTTGATATCTCATTATATAGTCCAGAGTAGCTTTGAATTTGCTTTGTAGCCCATGCTGGCCTTCTGCCTCAGCCTTTAGAGTGCTTAGGTTATAAGCATGCTTCTTTATGCCTGACTTACTTAATTTCTTTTTATAGGTGAATGATACTCTTCTGTGTAGATACACCACATTTTATTTATCCAATCATCAGGTTTTGACATATGAATATTTTATTACTTTTGGGGGTGCAATTATCAAAATGTGCTTTTTTTGGGTTTTTTGGTGGTACTGATTGAACTCAGGTCCTTGTGCTTCCAAGGTATGCGCAGTACCACTTGAGCTAAATCCCCAGCCCTATTTGTGGTTTTTGTTTTCATTTCTATTTATATATACCTAATGCTGGAATTGCTGCATCAGTTTGATAAATTTGTGCTTAATTTTTTGAGGAACTGATGAACTGCTTTCTAAGTGTATGTGCTATTTTACATTATGACCGGCAATATAGTCCAGTTTTTATTCATTCTTACCAGTGTTTGTTAGTTGTTCTTTTTAAGTTAGAGCCATTTTGTTTGGTGTGTCTCTATTATTTTTATCTCTAACTTTAGACAGATTTGTAGACAGCTAAGAAGGCGTGTTCTCATCTTTCAGAGGTACAAATATTGTTAGTTATTGCTAGAATTTGTGAAAAGCAAAAATAAGCAGTGAAGTGCAAAAATGAGCCTGATTTTAAAACTTAGAAAAAGTATTTACTTTCTGTTTCCCTACCTTCTCCTTAGGTTTACTTTCCTTTACATAATAAATGATAAATGTTTAAAAATATTTAGACTGGTATTGCAGAAAGCATGAATTTTGTGGACAGAATAGACTTAGTTATAAATCTTGGATCTGAGATCAAACCAGCTTTTTTACTATGGGCAAATGACTTAAACTTTCAGCTGTAACTTTGTCATCTGTAAAATGATGATGAAAACAATTTATATATTTTTTGAAATTTTCTCATTCATCTGTAGCATCCAAGTAGTGTAATGTCCTTGTAAAGTTTTTAGTATTATTCTGTGAGAGTGATGATGATTCTAAAGCTTACTTTCATAACATGGTTTTATTATAGTGAGATACTTATCAATGTTTATGATCTTTTCTTATAAAACATTTATGTCTTGATCTTCTTTCCATTTGGATCCAAAAGTTTGATAGTGATTTTTTTTTTCCTAGTAAAACTGTACTTTCTCCCTAGGAGTACTTCTTTGATTCGAGAGTATTAACAGATGGAGAATTGGCTCCTAATGATCGATGTTGCCGTGTTTGTGGAAAAATAGGCCATTACATGAAAGACTGTCCTAAAAGGAAAAGGTTGGCAAATGATTATGTATCAACAATACAGGGAAAATAAATGGGAGGTCAATTTGTAGCTAATTACTGTATTCAATAATTTATTGTGAGAAAGTTCAGGGCTTTAAAATTAGACCTTGGGAAAGGCTTATTTTCTGGTATTTTGTAATAGATTTATTTGTTGTATAATGATTTCTTAAATAATCATTTATTCAACTTTTTAAAAACTATTATTACTTGCTGTGTATTTTAAGCTGTACAAAGAGCCAAGAAAAAAATAACTATTACAAAACTGGGCATGGTGGTGTATGCCTGTAATCCCAGCATTTGGGAAGCTGAGGCAGAAGGATTGTCTTGAGTTTGAGGCTGGCCTAGTCTACATAGTGAGTTCAAGGCCAGCTTGAACTGCAGAGTTAGTAACACACTGTTTCAAAAATGAAGAAATTACATGGGATTCTTGCTGAGGACCTCACAGTCATGCAAATCAATAATTAAAATAGTTAATCACATTCTTAAAATATATGCTATGAG